>JAYJMB010088543.1:0-19273 GCA_036873735.1 Pouteria campechiana | reverse complement strand
ATATATCAAAGCAACCCACCCTGGAGGTGGGAAAATCATGGTATGATCATGTGGATTTATGGTGTAAAATGGAGTAAGGCCCTAGGAGGGTGGGGCATTACATCTTGCATCATCGCTTATTATTTCTATTTGTGAAACTTCTTTATCTCTATCTTGTAGGTTCATCCTCTCCACACATGCTGTGTCTATTTGTTTCATTATCAAAATCACTTATTCTTTTTGAATAGTTTGTAGTTTCATCAAATCTGACATGAATAGACTTCTCAAGAAATCTACTACTCAGGTTGTAGACTCTAAATGCCTAGCTAATAATGGAATAGCCAAGGAATATACCTTCATCAAATTTCTATCAAACTTTTCAGTGTTTCCTTTTCCATTGTAAAGAATGAAACATTTACAGCCAAAGGTGTGGAAATATTATATGTTAGGCTTCTTACCAAAATACAATTTGAGTGGAGTTTTGTTGAGCAATGGCCTAGTATGAATTCTATTAATAACATAGCATGCGATATTCATAGCTTTAACCAAAGAATATTATGGCAGATTGCATTCACTCAACATGGTCCTTACCATCTCTTACAAGGACCTATTCTACCTCTCAGCCACTCCATTCTGCTAGGGTGTTCTTGGTGTAGAGAGGGTTTAAAAGATGCCATTGTTTTCATAGAAGGCTGTGAACTTATGGTTTTAAAACTCTCAACTATGATCACTCCTTATGGCAACTATATGAGAGTTTTGTTCATTCTATACATTATTAAAAAAGATCTCAAAGAATGAGAAATCCTCATCTTTAGATGAAAGAAATATTATCTAGGTATATATACTATAGTCATCAATGATGATATATGCATAACATTTCCTTCCAAGACTTCTAGTTCTTGTTGGTCCCACTAAGTCCATGTGCAACAATTGAATAGGCTTAATTGTGTCAACTTCTTTATTTCATTTGAAAGACTCTTTTTGCTCATTTTCATCTCAAGCAAACATCAAACAATTGTCCTTTGCCAAATTTTAGTTTTGGTAAGCCAACTACAAGATGTTTATGGTATAATCTTTCAATCATGTCTTTATTGGCATGTCCTAGCCTTCTATGCCACAACAAGGACTGATCATTACTAACAAGACACGTAGCTTAGATATCATGAAGATCTATAATATATACATTTCTATGCCTTTTTCCTCAAACTACAATCGAGTCTAGCTGATCAAAAACTGAACAAACATAAGATTCAAACATAACCTTATAGCCACCATCACAAAACTAACTACTACAAGAAATACATTAAAAATAATAAAGTGTGGTTGGCCAACCATACCAACCCTAACCACTCTACCTTCCCCATTATCTCTGAAGGTCACTATTCCACCATTCTTCTCTTTTAGCTCAGTGAACAATTTCTTCTCCCCTATCATGTGTCTTGAGCAACGTTTGCCAATTTACTACATGCTGCTCCTTGTGGTTCTCAAAAACACTTGCAATGACTAGGTTATTTTTTAATTTTTTGGTACCCATCTAAGAATCGGTCTAGGGGGATTAGTAGCAGAGAAATTTTAGTACCCATTACTTCTTGGGTGCCACTACTCTAATATTTGGAGACATGATAGCATTTATTGCATCTCCTACAGCTTTAGAAACCTAAGCCATGGTCTGTTTGGGCCTTTATTTTCATCCAAAATAGAAATTCTGTTTCTTTTGCTATTGTCCACCCTATTTCTTAAGTTTCATTTTCAATAGGGCAGAGGCAAAAGTTTGTTTAAGGGCATTATTTTAAATAGCTCCTTCTTAGTCTCTTCATATTTTGCCTTCAAAATTTTGAAATCAGCACATAATTCCTTTAATGCTTATTGAAGGCTAGGAGATTCAGGATCAAAAGTTACATCTTTTTCATAGATTACCATGAAGCTAATTCTAGTGTGATGATCTTCTTGGTCTCCTCTCCTTGGTGACAACTTGCTAAGTTTTTCTTCATATTCTTCTTCACTTTCACTTGAGTTTTCATTTAATATATTTTCTATCATTTCCCAAGCAGCAAGTGCTTTCTTCTTCTTCTCAGAATTATTTCTACTTCTATTATTCTTGGTGTTGCTATTATTCTTCTTATCAAGATAAGAGTTATGCTTCTTTTGATGTTCCCCTCATTTCTTCTCTATTTCAGGGCAATTGAACCTCATATGGCCTGGCTTGCTATAGTTGTAGAATATCTGTATCTCTTTCTTCTTGTCTTTATTGGTGTAGTTACTAGAAATGTGTCTAGTCTTTCTCTTGAACATAACTTTGAATCTTCTTTTTATCATTGTCATGTCTTCATCATCTTCAGCTCCACTTATAGAAACTTCACTTTGGAAATCATCACCATCTGATTCTGCTCTTAGTGCAATGGTCTTCTTTCCCTTTTGGTCCTCTAGAGCCATCTGCTTCATTTGAACTTCATTGGTCATGAGAGAACCCATGAGCTTTTTCACTGTGATTTTGCCTAGGTCTTTAGCGTTTGCTGTGACTTTATCCATCCACTATCTAGGCAAAGATCTTAGTATCTTCTTTACTAACTTAGGCTCTTCATACTTCTCTTCCAAATTCTTTAGATTGTTTGTAATCTTTTGAAACCTCCCAAATATATCTGAGATAGTTTCTAATTTATGCATTTAGAAGGATTCATATTCCTACCCATGTAAATTGACTTTGGTCTCCTTGACTTGCTTAGTGCCCTCATGTGTGACTTGAAGTTTATCCCAAATCTCATTTTGTAGAATCATACGAGGAAAGCTTTTCAAATTTGGATGGGGCCAGGGCATAGTAAAGGCAATTCTTAGCCTTGGCATCCCTTTTTACTACTCCTTAGGCGTGTATTTATCTTTGATATTGAGGAATATTTTTCCATTATTGATAGTACACCACAACTGGTAGTCTTTAGCTATCATGAAGTTTTGGATATGGATCTTCCAAAACCTGTAGTTGTTGCCATCAAAGAACAGGGGTCTGAAAGTTCATTGTACCTTGGCAAAGCAAAAGTGTTATGCATTGTATTGGCCATTGGGATCTTTCTTCACGAGTTAAATGCCAGTAATCAAGATTAATAGGTAAAGCCTACACTAATACCAATTATTAGTCCCATTCAGATGGTAGCTCAAGAGGGAAGATGAAATTAGCTATTAAAAATTATGGCCAAATAAAATTAAAGTGCAAAAAAGAAAGGAAGAAAATCACATAGCACACAAACAATGGTATTTCATAGTGGTTCAGCCCAAGTTGGTACCTACTCCACTCATTGAGTTATTCTTTTCTGTTGCACTTAGATTCCACTAAACACTTATTGGTTTTCTCAAGCATACCAACAAGCTTTGACAATTGTTGGTTTTCAAAGCTCACCAAAAAACTTTTACAAACTCTCAGCAAATCTCCCAGTTGCTATAATCAACAATATAACTAGCAAGCCCCTTGGTTGCTATAAAAGATAAGAGAAGATTATACAAATATGTGCCTCTTACTTAGACTGAATGTAAAAAATAAATTATAAAGAAATAAATGCAACATAGTTAAGTTCAAGTATTTCACACCTCAGATAAGTTGCAGAGGAATAAGCTTTGAATATAGTTTTGAAAGTCGCGTAGTGGGGTTGAAAGAATGTTGGACAAAAACTTTAAATGTGATTAAATGCTCACTTTGTTCATTTGATAGCTTGTCTTTTTTTTGGTTGGAATGTCCTTATTAACTCTTTTTATATCAAAGTTTAAAATATGTCTGTTATGGAAGACAACTTGCATTAAAATTGAGGGAGCATTCAAATTTCTAACTATTTGAGAATTCTCAAGCTTAATACTGTCTAAAGTAAGGACTTCAACACATCTGGAACAATGAATAATAGTTACGAGTGCACTTCTTAAAAAATTCTAAAGTCGTCGCTTGTTCTAGAGTTGCCACTGCTTCATACCATTTAAAGCATACCTTCGGCATGACTTAAGTGATGGAAAATGATGCTTTTCGAATGACTCAAACTAGCACCTTGTAACAGTGCTTTAGTACATCTATAGAAATAATTTTAGCACATCTAAAGCTGTATGAATCATTAGCCACGAGCCTTTTAACTTCAGCACTTATGATATAGATTTGGAACATCTGAAGTAAGGCCTTCAACATGTTTGAAGCTTCACTTTGTTAAATCTAAAGTTTGAGACTTAGTCTTTTTCAAATGCTTTTCATCTGTATCTTTGGCGACGCATTGTAAGCATTTTTCATCATGGCTAAAGCAATAACTTCAGCACATCTGAAGCCTTGTTAAGCTTTCAACATCATGGATTCTTACTTTAGTACATCTAAAGTTGTCTTTCACACATCTTTAAGCTTGGCATCCCTTTGTATTTACTTCAACAACATACTTTGGCACATCTAAAGCACATTTGAAGTTCTTATTTGATGCCGAACATATCCTTAAATTGTATATTTGACTTGAAGCTTGGAGTCCAACATCTGAAACACGTCTGAATTTGTTCTAGACTTAGATCTTGTGTAACTACGGTCTTCTTCATTCAAACTATCTGAACTTCTTCACTTCTAAGTTTGTTCCTCATGGTTTTAGATGTGTCCCTGCACGTCTGTAATCCTCTTCCAAGTTTTGTGTCAAACTTCCTTGAGCATTTACCTTGTCTTCTTTCGTAAGCTGATTGGGGATCATGTCTCTACTATGAGCTTGAATACACTATCCACATGTCTGAAGTTCCTTCTCTTAACCTATTTATAAACTTTTATTACTACACACTAGGGAAAGTAACTATCAGTACCTTAACACCACTCACATGTTTTTGCTCATCATCAAAACTTAGCTGGTTAATCATATTCATCATCAAAATCAAGCCAAGTAAAGAAGAGTTTGGATCAACACATTCTACACTTTAATGTATGATCAAGGAATATATTATACTTGAATCATATTTATCAAGGGTTATCTTTTCTATCATAAGTAGGAATGAAATGTAATATGTTTAGATAGTTTCCTTTCGAAGGCTTTCAAGAGTTTGCATGCATAAGTATGCTACTTGCATTGCATCCCATATGAGTCTTAAACTATTTTGCTATTAGATCAATATGCAATGATGAAAACTTCATATGATGTTTTAGCCTAAATAGAAATATTGACATGATTTATATGAGCCAAAACTAGTGATCACATTAATAATGGTTAAACATTCTCCAATGATTACATCAAGCTAGATCAAATATGCATTCAAACCTTTTTTAAAGAAGAGAACACTATCATCTTCATCAAGAACATTACATATTCATGGTGTAAACATAACGCGATGACTTTTATTTTACAATTGACAAATACTTGAAGAGTTATGATTGAGTCTGAAATATCTTCAATACACACTTTGAATATTGTCCTCATTTTGAAAAAACTTGCGTCATTATTCCCAAAAAGCCATTGTGCCAACATTAGATAGCTTTAATTCATTAAACACTTCATTGTTAACTATCATATGTATTTTCCAATAAACATGTAGTCCTTGTGGCACCCTGGAAATCTTCCCATGATCTTAAGCATGTCTCTTTTGACTTCTTTAATATTCAAATCTTGGATCCATTTAGATAAGATGTGCAATGATCCATTACTTCTTCATTGCTAGAGGTCTTCATATGAACTTTGTATCTAAAACAACATCTATGAGTAAGTTTTGTGTCCATAGTAGTTTCATCAGTGGAGGAATAAGTTTGAACTGCATCTAGTAGATAGAAAATTCTGGCATGAAACTGAGTAGATCTTACATTATTAAAACTTTTACTTCTTGTGATTTCTCACTTATTCTATTTACAAAATTGATTAATTTTTGAAGATTGTTTATTACTAGCATTGAGCTTCTTAATCAAGATTTTCAATTTAAATAAACACATAATCTCAAAGATATTTAAATTCATTCACATAATTATAAGAAGCATAGATAATGTGATAAAGTCTATACTAGATTTTGCATATACCATTTTGCATGGATTAGATTGGTTAGGACATAATTTCTTCTTACTATAGATTTAACTTTAAGAACTTATTCGTTCACGATGGATCTATATGAGAGACGTGTATGAAGGTTCAAAATGTGAACAATAAAAAGCATAAAAGATTTGAGTTTGGATTGCCATACCTGCACTTACCTTTCCTCGAACATTATATCTTCTTTATCTTTTATCAAGGAGCCATTTGTCTTTTGATGTTACTTTAATCTCTTCCTTCTTATCATCTTCTTTGTCTAATCATAGTTGATTGACAAGAAGTAATCATTCCTACTTTCATAATGAAAGGTTTTCTTCTTGGCATTTTCTTCCTTTGATTCATAGTTCTTTGAGGAGGACAAATCATTCACATCTTCCAATAAAAAAATCTTTTTCATCACTTATTCTTCTCCTTTTTCTTTTTTCTTACTCCCTTCTTATTTCTTTCATTCTTCTCATTGTGCCTTCTATCTACATTTTTCTTTTCTCCCTTAGAGTTTCTCTTATTTTCATTCCTCTGGTCACTTTCAATTTCTTCTGCTTTTTCTGCATTATGTCCTTTATAATTCCTTTGTCCATAAGCTCTTTGCTTTTTTCAATTTATCCTTTACTAATTTCACTTTCTTTGTTCCTCCTTTCTTATTGGATTTTCTCCACCCCCTAGGCCAATCTGTGAGGGTTCTTTTACAAATTCAGCCTCTATAATATCTTTCATTTGTTGCTTTTCTTTCTCTTCTTCTTTTCTTGTACTCAAATCAATCTCAACAAGAATGTCAATTTATTTTGTTGAGAATCAATTTGCATAGCAGAGATGCCCTTAACTTGTCCAAAATTTTGTTTAGACTTTTAGAAGCTAATGTTAGGTTTTGTATGCATGATTTTGATGACAACAAAACTTGTCATAAGACTTGATTTATGCTAGTAATACTTCTAGTTTAGAAAGCTTGAAATGCAGAAATATATGTATGAAATGTATGCACTTCAAGCATATACATCTTCATATAAGTCTAGATACTTTAGGGAAAAAGGAAATCATCTTGATCCATATTATTTTCAACTTTGTTTATCATTTTATAATGCTTTGAATCATATGCTAATGCACTTCAAAGAGTAATTCCATGCTTTAAGACTTATGCAAATTTTATATGGATAATTATATTATGATTTATAATGAAAAATATAATAAAAAATATTAAGTTAATAATGTGGCAAAAATGCAAAAATTTCTAAGTGCAGAAGCCCAGCTATAGTGATTTTGCTATAGTAAGTATACTACAGTAGCTACTATAGTGTCGGACAAAGCTCTGCTATATTGATCTTCAGACAAAGTTTAGCTATAGTAAACCAATATAATATTGGATAAAGCGGAACTATATTCGAACAAAGCTTAACTACAATAGTTGCTATAGTAAATTGCTACAGTATAGGGTAAAGCATAACTAACTTTTGAATAAATCCATGACTTCAGACAAATGTGAAGCACAGAAGAATTTTGGGCAAGATTGCTACAATGAACGACTGCAGTAAATTGATACAATGTCAAACAAAGTAATCATCTTTGAACAAATGCATAAAAAAGAAGAATTTGTCTAATATTTCTATAGTGATTGATACAACATCTGCTATAGTAAATTTTGAACAAACTTTGGGAAGACAGATTTGTCAAAAATTAACTCCGAACAAAGTGATTGTCTTTGCAAGTGCTATTGTAATGTTGCTATGGTAAAAAAATTAGTGTTTTCAAATAGTTCAATAATTTAATGCTCTACAAAAAACTTACCATTTTTGAGCAATCATCTTCTTCTCAGCTAAGGACAAGGTTCTAGACTTTCCAACAGTTAAGAACTAATCAAAATATAATGGATTTCAATGAGAGAAAAACTTCAAACATTCATCTAAATTTATGCTGCTCTTCAACCTCTATTTCTGCAATTCAATGGAACCCATCCTTCTTCAGCATTCAAATTTTTGAGAGAGTTATTCAAAGAGATAAGCAGGGACATTTTCAACATTGGAGTATTTTCAAAAGTCTAAATCTTCCACAAATCCTTCCACATTAGGGTGAAAGCTTCAACTTTCAAATATTCATTCAAGAGCTTCAACCTTCAAAATCTTCAAAGCCTTCTTCTTCATATACAAATGGAAGATCTTCTGGTTCACAAAGAGTTACTCAAGATCATGTCTTCCACGTCATTGAGATATTTATAAAATGTGTCTTACTTTTATATCCTTATATCTTTGTAATTGCTTTGAGCTACTATTTTAGACCAGGATCAAGAAGAGTTGTGATTGTCTATTGGAGTGCAGATAAGAGCTACATTATTACACCCCCTAGAGTTAATCTAGAAGAGTGATAGTTGCACTAGTTTATGCCCCCTAGAGCTAATAGTTTATGCCCCCTAGAGCTAAAATCTACAAGATTGTTGGGTGCAATGTTATTTTCTATTATATGAGATTGTGGAACCTAAGGCACAAGGAAAATGTGCACTTGGAAAAATGGAGTAGGGAGGTTGCCCAAATCACTATAAAAAATTATGTTGTTTGTGTGTACTATTTGTGATTACTTTACTTGCACTTTACTGCTTCATTATTTATTTCATATTGCATTGCATATAAGTATGAAAAGAGGAAAATTAATCTAATAGGGGTTAAGTAACAAATTTTTGTAAACCTTATTCACCCTCCCTCTTGGGTTAAGCCATCCTACTGGACCAAACAACTAAGATATATTTGCTTATTATGGTAGGGGAGCAAACATGGAGTAAAGCATTCATAACTTTAGCATTTTCTTGACCTACTCTCATTTCATCCTCATTAGTTACAATGAAAAATAAATTTTCAAAGTTCGATATTATTGGCCTAAATAATATTTCCATCATTTTCTTTCAATATACGTAATTGGTTCAATCAAAATATTGAAGTTGGGTGGTGGATTGTCCTTCAATAAACATGTAGGATGAAAGTGATGGGTTAGCCATTTGGATCACTACAAATGTTTATTTAGCCCATTCTAATACCACTTATTGGTCCCTTTAGCATGATTTAACTAAAGAGAGGAGGGATAAATTAGGTTTATAAAATAATCTTGCTTAACCTTAGTTAATCTAAATTTCCTTGACTTAGTTGATTTAAACGCTGTGTAATAAAGAGTAAAGAGTATGCAAATAAACCAATCACACACAATAGGCACAATATATAGTTGTTCAGGACAACCTCCTTATTCTACTCTCCAAGCACACACTCTTTGCATATTGGGTTCCACTAGTTCTCCAACTAGTATAGTTTAGTGCACTGCACTCTTCTTGATTTTAGCTTAAATGGGCATATGCACTTAGTGCCTCTTGCATTTTTCTAGATTCCAGCTCTAGGGCCATAACACAAATTAACAAGTTGGTTGTGAGATACACTCCAATAATCACACTTGTTCCTCTTGAAATTGGTCAACAATACCAACTCAAGGAATACTCCAAATAAAAAAAAGAATAAGAAAGTGCTGGGGAAGCCTTTATGATCCTTGAGTGCTCGCACTTGATGCAAAGGATCTTCCCTTTATGTTGTAGTTGATAGCCTCAAGTGAAAGATTATGAAGGTTCAGTGCTTTAGCTTTTGGGTTGCAAAATATTTTGAAGATTAAAGCTCAATCCACAACCTTGAACATCCCAACATTACTCCTTATATAACTATTCCAAAATCGTCAGCAATAGAAGTAGTTCGAGTGCATTAAATGCTTTGCAATGTTCAAATTTTTTGATTATTGGAGTTAGCAGGTGAATTGCTGGCGGCTGTGATAATTTGCCACTGTCGGTTGGTGATATCACAAGTAGCTAGGATATCAACTGTAGTCAGAACCCTAACTTTCTTCTAATCCCATGTTGTTATCCATTCGAAGGTGTTATCACAAGTGACTACAATATCGAATATGGTCCAGATGGAATGGGAATGCCAGGTGGTCTCCTCATTTAGGTGGCAGGCAATATGTGGTGGCACCTTCAGCTTTGGTTGTTGGGTCATAAGCACTATTTGCAAGTGGATGTAGTTCTCTAGTGACTACACCCTTTACTAGGACACCGCAGGTGGAATGTGTGAGTGGCTTTAATGCAGCTATAGCATAGGTAGTAGGATCGGGCGATTGTGAGCTTCAACAGTAATCTTGCACTCTCTTTTCTACACTTTGATATTTCATGACTCATGATATCTTTCATGTGCATTTCATTGTGACTTTGTTAATTATCAAACAAAGGATAATCATAAGTGATTTGAAAAGTGAAGCATTCACAATTGACTCTTTGAAGACCATTCTTAGCAACTTGATGGGCTTTAATTACTATCCAACATGGTGAGTTGACTTCAAGGATAAACCAACAAGAGTTAAGGTTTAAAAATTTTAGATTTTCTTATTGAGAAGAATACTTGCAACAAAATTGATGCTTTGAAAAGTTGTGTGGCTAATGTTTTTATTGATGAAGGTATCTTAGATCCTTTGGAATAATGTATTACAAAGTCCATATGTTAGGATGTTATACGAACTAGTGTTATCAATGAACATGTTCTAGCTTTGGAAGCATTACTAGAAGAGAAATCTAGCGACATGTTAATTGAAAATCTCAAATAGGATTCACCAATGGAGGAGGTCAAAGTTGCATTGGAACTGAAGTAATTGCCCAGTCATCATTGGTATATATTTTTAGACAATGATTCATCCTTTGCAGTAATACTTTCTTAATTTCTTATAGGTATGGAGGAAGAAAAGTGTAACACCCTGCCTCCTGAGGCGCTACACTCAATATTTCTCTATCGTTTCACTATCATTTTCCCCTTTCTAAGGTGCTATTTTTAAAGGAAAATTTTAGCCAAAATTCCAACAGAGTCTACCTTGAAAAAAAAGGATCTTAAACAGGCATATATTAATCATATAATTCTACAATTTTCATAATCAAAAAATAAAAACATTAACCATAAACTAATCACACTCACACCCACAACTACCAACCTAAGATCGGAATAGATCATGATGGCAATTTACCTTCCTAGAATAATACAATTCCAATCACGATAATGTTAGGATTATTTATATGATTTTGATGATAACGAAACTTCTATTGAGATAAAATATATGTGCGCTTAAATCATTAACAATCATATGCATAATTATGATTGGATAAATGTTAATTGATAATGTGAAATGTATACATAATCATGAATGTTTAATTATGCAAACACACATCTTTTACTTTATAGTGTATTTAACCTTAGTTATCACTCTTTAATGTGTTAATTTATTGAATCATATTTAGCACTATACTTTATTAAGATATCATATTAAGCACTTGAAAAAAAATGAATATTGTCCTTGTTCTACAACATGTGCAAATTATAAGAATAAATATATTTTGTTAAAATAATATATATTTAGAGCTAACAATGTAGCAAATGTCAAAAAGTTCTAAGTGTAGGAATATGACTAGCAGATACAACCCACTTTTATGTTTCAAATGAAGTATAATGAAGAATACAATTTATGGAGAAAGATGAAGAAGAAAACAAGGCTTTGAAGACAAGTTACAAGGAGTTTGCTTTGTTTGTTAAATTCAAAGAGAAACTTCCACAAACAAATGCGATGACAGAAATAGTTGAAGATGAAACCATGATCAGAGAGCCTAAACTGCGACCCATCTATTAGCTATAGTTTGTCTGAGTCAAAGCAAGGAGTAATCTCTTCAAGGGTTCAGACTAATGAAGAAAGATAGAGAAGTAGTTGCCTGAACAATCATGGACAAAAGGAAAAGAATTTGTTTGACCAGCAAAGCAAGAAGAAAGAATTTCCTTAAGAATAAAAAGACAATATTTAAAGATAAAGTAGAGTAACTTTGTCTAAGTAAACATAGACAAATCAATAATGAAGTAAGTAAGAAGTTATAGAGACGAACTCCATTTGTTCCTTGAAATACGCAAAAAAAGGAATTCAACTTTATCTAAGGGACCAAATTCATTTGTTACTACAAAGAAAGTAGAAGATGAAGTTGAAGCTGCACAGTGAGGAAAGACAAAGCTATATAGACAAAGTAGCTACTTGGAAAAGTGAGCTTTAATGCACAGGCACATTCATTTGCAACTTATTATAGACAAATCCATAGACAAAGTGCAAATCTTAATTCATCCATGATAAAGTAATGCATAATTCATTTGTTAGTTTTAATAGATAAATGTATAACAAAAGAAGAACATCTTACTTCATCTATTAGAGCAAGACAAAGCAGAGTTTGTCTGTCAACCAATTCAACTTCATCTATAGTTAATAAAAAAATCACACTCATAAAGGATCAACTGACAAACAAAACTCATGGGAGAATTCATCTAAAACTCATGGTAGACAAATGTAGATAGAGAGAGTCCATAACTTATTAGAGAAAAATTGATTTATATGACTTGCATCTAAATGACATCTACACTCGTGCTTTCATCGTGCAAACTCATTTCAGTCACCATTTTTGGCAACAAGTGATGTTGCATGTTTTCCAGCTATCTCAAGTCAAAATGAGGAAAAACATTTCAACAACAACTAATCTTCCTCCCTGTAAAAGAACTGCATTGCAGAAGCTCTAGACAAATCAGAAGGCATGCATCCCAATGACAGAAATTACAATGGTTGTATACATTCAAAGTTGCTCTCATTCCTGCATCAATCCTAACTTTTTGCTTTGCAACGGTCAAGTTTCTGAAGATCTATTTAAGGAGATAAGTTGGATGATTTAAGGTGGTGAAGGAAGACATTTCAAATAAGCTTAACCTTGTGCAAATCTTTCCACCTATGGCCAAGAGCTTAAACTGTCATATATCTTTTATGAGCTTTAATCTACAAATCTATATGACCATTATCTCTACATTTTGGGAAGATATTTTTATATTACATAGAGCTACTAAGATCGCATCTTCCCTTGTGCTTCACTGGAACACTTTATAAAAGTGTATTAGTTTTTGGGTTAATTTGAGAACCAAAGATTTGGTGGTCCATTTGGCTTACCTAACAATGTCATCCTCTTTGTTCTCTAAAGGATTCTCCATCTCTCCACTTCTATATTTTCAATGGATTCAACTATGTATACTGGAAGAAGAGATTAAAAATATATCTTATAACCAAATGATCTTCATTTATGGAAAATCATCTATATTGGCATAAGCGAGGATGAAACAAGAGCATATTTGAAAATGTTGAAATTTCTCTATATGCTCTCTGCCTCACCATTTGCAAAGATATCTAAGCTTATAAGTTGCTATGAAAAACTTTAAGACAAGCCAAAGACAATTACTATGGGGCAAAACACACTACTTATGTTACTATTGAGACTAACTTGAATGCAAGAAGTGAAGGAAAGAAGAAAGAAACTCCCAAAGAAGAAGAAAAAGAAAGGAGACTTGGTCTGAGGAAACAAAATGAAGACATGATGAAATACCAACTTTCTTCAAAATAAAGAGGAAAGGTAAGTCAGGTATGATGCTCAAACTTAAATGCTTTTATGTGTCATTATTTGAATTTTGAAATTTTACTTGCATGTTTCATTTAGTTCATTCTCTTGCTAATAAGAATTCATGTTTAGTCTTTCAATTACTTATCTCTGACTATTTACATATTTGTAGAAATAAATTTTATTTGTATATCTTCATTAATAATTTATTTATATGTTGATAGAAATGAGACTTTACTTTGTGCATCATTAATGATTCATTAGAATTTCACTTATATGCCTTTACTAATTCATGTATATGCTAGCATTGGAATTTTATTTTTGCATACCTTTATGAATTCATCTATACATATCTTATTCATTCATGTATATACATAAGAAAAATATAGAATTCACACTAGGATAAATAAAACTTAGAAAAACATAAATTAAAATTCTAAAGATAATCAGGAAGTAAGAAAATGAATAACATTCAAATAATAAATAACTTAATGATAAGAATGATAGAAAGACACATAACTAAGCTAGAATAAAAAATGTGAAATAATAAAACTGAATAATTATGCTCAAAATATTTAAAGACAAAGTTGAGTTGATCTAGCATATAAGATTAACCATTATTCCCAACTGTACTAGTTCAAATAACCCAATAATTGATTAAATTAGAATGGTTGTCCGATCTATTCATGAAAACTGCTTTAATTCATCAGCCTGTTTCTTTACATACTATTATAGTTGAGATGATACTTTGCATTAATAAACTATCAATACATGTTTATATCTGTTTTAGCCCATCAATGAGGAGAAAGTGCAAGAATTTCTTAAGAGTATGCAGAAAAGCTCAAAATGAGCATAAAAGAAGAATGAGAGCAATAAAAATTTAAACCTTTTTCTCAAGTCACAAATCCAAGCAAATGAGCCAATAAGCTTAAGTACTGGATGCAAGAAAATCATTGAATAAATCAAGACTATATTCTGGACAATATCAAATTTTAGATGATGCATCAAATACTAGAAGCTGAATGAATAGTCAAGATTGGCAATGATGTTTATGAGCTCAAGTGAGAAATTCATGGAAAGAAGGGCCGAAAGAGATAAGTTGTCTATCTTGATTATATGTTTCATTGCTATATATTCTAGATGCCTTTGAATGAACTGCCTTTGATTTGAATTGATAAGGGTTTAATGCTTTAAGCTAAAACATTTTAAAAATCTTAATAAACTTTAAATGATCAAACTCTTATGTCATTACAGTCCTAATGCATAGTCAAGTCTGTCTGGGAAACGTCAAAGTTTAAGGTCTTGAATAGGAATTCTAATTCTAGTTATTCCTTTAGCAATAATTTTTAAAGCCTTAATCTCTTAAAAAGAATAAATATTGATATAAAGACAAAACTCATAATCATAACATACAACATAAAAAGGAAACTAGAACAGACTTTTTAAGAGAACAATAAAAATTCACTTAGGTCAGTACAATAAGCATTAAAAACATCTACTTCCTTAAAACCTCTATGGTTGCCGCTAGCTCCTCAATCCTTTGCTTAGCCTCAATTAACTCCTTCTCCAAAGCTGCAACTATACCCATAAGATCCTCATAAGCTATACAATGACAATTTAAAAGAATATCTAAACAAACATTTGCCTTCTTGGCATATCTCAATTTTTCTTCAAATGCTTCAGCTCTTCTTTTAAAAAACAAATCTAGTTAATTCCCTCAATCCTATGTTGATCCATCTTTGTCCACCTGTCTACTTCATATATTGTCTATTCAAATAAATATCATCTAATATAGATGAAGCAGATAATACATAGGATCACAACCAATTCCCAACAAACTCATTAATTCTATGGCTCAAATCTCACTAACTGTCTTCTTTGTAGAAATAATAGGAGAGATACATTGGCAGCACAAACAAGGAATATATCCTCGTACATTAGAGACACAAATAAGACCAAATAGGATCATGTATGTTCACTTTTGAGTTATGAAGAATAAACTATGCTTAAAAATTATTTGCAGTCTTTTAATCACATATAAATATCCAATGCTTAAATCGGTATAAGAATGCATTTATGAAACATAAAACATAACTCACCAAGATAAAACTTTAGAAAGGATGAGAAAATTAGAAACCATTGAGAATAAAACTTAATCCATAGAAGACAAATGCAAATATAAATAGCCACAATATTACATCTAAAAGATTCAAAACTTTAAAAGAAACAAAAAAAAGTAAAACTATTTATTTAGCCAAAATATCAACAACCATCTCCAATTTATCAATCCTTTGATGAGAATTGTCCAATTCCATCTCCAAGTATTTGATGCGTCCTATGGCTTCCATATAAGCCACAGAGGTCCTGGTTAAGAGACGTTCAGAATGAGTAATATTGCCCCTAATGAAAGACAAATCTTCCTTTAACTACTAGATTCTATCATGAAGAAACTGAACTATCTCCATGGTCTTGAAAATTGCATTGTCATCTTTAGCTTAAACCTATTTTGAAGAAGAACTCGATGACGCCATGACTGCTCTAATGTGCACTAAAAAGTTGTCTTGCTCTAAACCTTCTATATATGATAGAGAATACGTAGTGTTTCTCCACTTCCCAAGAAATCTATTAACTTTAGCATTAATACTCCTAACCTTCTCTCTTGATAATAATGATAGTTAGCTGTTGAAATGAAAGATAAGAAGACTCATATTAAAAACAAGAACCCAACATTGAACCCATCAAGCTAAAACTATGCATTGTCAAGGTATTTACATGAATTATTTTTGAATATTAATTTGACGTCTTAGTATGAAATGATCATGATTTTGTTGAATAATACATAAATTGATGCATTCTTGAAAGTTGCTTATTTACTTAATTATCTAATGTTTGAATGTTGCCCTTCATATGAATCTGCTTTTTGTGTTGATAAAAACTTAATATGCTTTATACATATATGATTAAAAGATTTTTTCATATTGCAATTATTTAATGCTTGAAGATTATCATTAATATGAATAAACTCTTTACATTGATACAAAATCATCCCATGTAATGATTGTGCTATGCCTAACTCAGGATTAAAGAGAAGAACAAGGATTTGAGACGAAAACTAGAATTGGAAAACTTGAAAACAAAGAACCCTACATGGGACCCAACAATCTAAGGGGGAGAGAAAATAATGTGCTAATATATGAATAAAGGCTCTAGGAGACAAGGTTGAAAGAAAATTAATTATATGAGAATAAATAAGTAAGGGGGAGGAGAATAAACAAATGAGGAGAAGACTGATGTGCTAAACCTTTTTGATTTTGACAAAAAGGGGCAGAAGAATGTGAGACCTATGAGAAGAATACAAGTGAGAAAAATATAAGAACTAAAAGAAGGATTTTTAGAAAAAGAAGTGTCGAACCCCATAACATAATATAAGTCAACTATTCAAGGGGAGAGTACAATTTTAATCACAAGTCTTCAAAGTTTTGTCATCATTAAAGAGGGGGAGATTGTCAGGATTATTATATATGATTTTGATGATAACAAAACTTCTATTAAGATAAAATAATATATGTGCTTAGATCATTAAAAATAATATGCATAATTATGATTGGATAAATGTTAATTGATAATGTAAAATGTATACATAATCATGAATGTTTAATTATGCAAATATACATCTTTTACTTCATGGTATGCTTTACCTCAATTATCACTCTTTAATGTGTTAATTTGTTGAATCATATGTAACACTATACTTTATTAAGATATCATATTAAGTTCTTGAATGAAAATCAATGTTGTCCTTGTTACACAACATGTGAAAATTACAAGGACAAATATATTTTGTTAAAATAATATATATTCAAAGCTAGCAATGTAGCATGTGCAAAAAAGTTCTAAGTGTAGGAATACGACTAGCTGTCACAACCAACTGTTACATTTCAAATGAAGTATAATGAAGAATACAACTTGTGGAAAAAGAAGAAGAAGAAAACAAGGCTTTGAAGATGAGCTACAAGGAGTTAGCTTTATCTATTAAATCCAAAGAGAAACTTCACAGACAAATGCAATGATAGAAATAGTTGAAGACGAAGTCATGATCAGATAGCTTAAACTATGAACCATCTATTAGCGAGAGTTTGTCTAAATCAAAGCAAGAAGGAGTAATCTTTCAAGGGTTCAAACTAATGAAGAAAGAAAAAGAAGCAGTCCCACGAACAATTATGAATTAAAAAAAAGATTTTGTTTGACCAGCAAAGCAAGAAGAAAGAATTTGGTCAAGGATAAAAAGGCAATATGTAAAGACAAAGAAGAGCAACTTCATCTGAGTAAAGATAGACAAATTAAGAAAAAAGTAAGCAAGAAGTTGTAGAAACAAACTCCATCACTTGCTTGAAATATGTAGAAAAAGGAATTCAACTTCATCTGCATGATCAAATTCGTCTATTACTACAGATAAAGTAGAAGACAAAGTTCTAGTTGCATAGTAAGGAAAGTCGAAGCTATATACACAAAGTAGCTACTTGGACAAGTAAACTTCAATGCACAGGCACATTGTTTGCATTTTACTATAGACAAATCTATAGATGAAGTGCACAGCCTTAATTTGTCTAAGATAAAGTAATGTAGAATTCATCCATAACTTTCAATAAATGAATGTGGAACAAAAGAAGAACATCTTACTTTATTTATTAGAGCAAGACAAAGTAGAGTCTGTTTGTAAATCTGTTCAACTTCGTCTATATCACCAGAGTTCATCTATTTATCACAATAGACAAATCATACTCACAAAGGATCGACTAATAGACAAAACTCATGGGAGAATTCATCTAAAACTTATGGAAAATAAATGCAAATAGAAAGGATTCATGACTTGTTAGAGGAAAATTGATTTATGTGACTTGCACCTAAACAGTATCTGCACTCGTGCTTTAATCGTGCAGACTCATTTCAGTCATCATTTTGGCAATAAGCGACGCTGCAAGTTTTCTAGTTGTATTAAGTCAAAATGAGAAAAGATATTTCAACAATAGCTCATCTTCCTCTCTTTAAAAGAATGATGTTGCAATAGCTCCAAACAAATCAAACGGCATGCATCCCAATGGCAAGAATCACAACGATCGTCTACATTCAAAGTTGCCCTCATTCCTGCATTAATCCCAACTTTTCCTCTACAATGATCAAGGTTTTGAAGATCTATTTAAGGAGATAAGTTGGATGATTCAAGGCGGTAAAGGAAGATTTTTTGAAAGAATTAACCTTGTACGAATCCTTCCACCCATGGCCAAGAGATTAAACCGTGATCTATCTTATGTGAGCTTTAATTTGCAAATCTATATGGCTATTATTTCAACATTTTGGAAAGATCTTTTTGTATTACATAGAGCTGCTAAAGAATCACATCTTCTACTATGCTTCATTATAATACTTTGTAAAAGTGTATTAGTTTTTGGTTTAATCTAAAAACTAGAGAGTTAGTGGTGATCTCTGGAAAACCATCAAGTTTATTGGTAATCATAATAACCAGTGAGTTTCCTGGTGAGCTCATGAAAATCAAAAGAGTGTAGAAAACACTTTTGTTATGCACTCTAGAGCTAGAATCTAGAGGGGTGCTCAGAGCACAATAGTATTTCCATTATATGGGATATAGTGGAACCTAAGGCAAAATGAGTGTGTGCTCTTTGAAGAGTGGATGTAGAGACAAGGTTCCCGAACCACTATAAAAATCATGTTGTTTGTGTGTGTTTATTTATTAGCTTTATCTTTCATGCATGTTATTGGTTTATTATTTACTTTACAATGCACCACACACAAGCATGAAAGAGAGGGAAAT
>JAYJMB010088542.1:17536-58520 GCA_036873735.1 Pouteria campechiana | reverse complement strand
ATATTGTCCTTTATTGGGCCTACATGTTTGAAATCAGGTTTTCAAAGTCTTCAACCTGATCCAGCTAAACCCAACTTTCATCAAGGCTTTTCCTAAGTAGCTGTTGACATAACCTACCTTCAACTGAAGAAAAAACCTCATGCAGAAGAAATGGTCTGAAGGAATGCCTCACTGCACAAACGATCCCTGTTGCAGCGAGTCAATTTGGTAGGTCATCAATTGCCTGCTCCATGCACCTAAAAACAAGTCAATAAAAACATCTTGAAAAGGCATTGTTTCTTCAAGAACATAAGCAAACGGTCCAAATTTCACAGACAAACATGGCATCCGTCACATAATTCTACGTGCCCAATTTTGGTATACTCCCCATCCTCATTTCTAGCAACATGAACAATCCAAGCAATCATTTCGTATGCTTCCCACATGTGCAGCGAGAGGCTGCGAAACCCCAAATCCAGGCTCCACTTGCAATGCAGTTTACTTGACAATGACATTACACAGCCAGAAGACAAAGCAAGGATTCAAAGTTCCGAATCCTATCAAATGTGGATGAAAAATGGGAGTGTGGGAAATCCAACCCCTCCGTAGCTGGTGGAGTCGTTTTCAGACGTGTGGTGGGGAAGTCAAGGTGGAGTGGTGGACCTTGAGGCACGGATCACATGCACGTCGTTGTTGGAAAGACAAGTGATTACGACCAAACCATCCCAGTAACCTATTAATTTAGTAAGAAGCTCGACGTCAATGGATTGCAGGCACTAACTGATTGATTAGATTTAGAAGAATTGCTGAATCCTTATTTAAATTTAGACTGATATTTAGGCCCAGCTCATATTTTGGTGGCCAATTCTTTCATTTGCCCACAAATCATCTGCTTCGTAGATCATCCTAGCCATCCAAATTTTGGCTTGTAAACCAGCGAATACTAACTACTGTAAGGACCTGTTGATGCATTTATATCACACGTTCTTTCTGCCTTAAGTAGTAAGTGCCATTTTATGGGGTCCAGACGCCCGCATATGACTGACACCGTTCTGCAGATCAGACGTTCTATGACTACTGGTCACACAATATATTTATTTTGTCTAATTTGATCATCTTTAAAAATATACTCATCTTGAAAGTTAAGCCCAAGATTTCAAAATTTTATTGGTGAATAGTGTAGTTTTAAAACTAATAAAA
This sequence comes from Pouteria campechiana, assembly GCA_036873735.1. Taxonomy (NCBI): domain Eukaryota; kingdom Viridiplantae; phylum Streptophyta; class Magnoliopsida; order Ericales; family Sapotaceae; genus Pouteria; species Pouteria campechiana. The sequence continues at coordinate 57,341 of JAYJMB010088542.1, read as the reverse complement.
TCTTCCAAAAGGAGGGTGTCAGCAAAAGATGACCAAATGCATCTCTGACCGGATTGGTTTACGTTTGGCCCCAGATGCACAGCTGATCAGCCGCAAAGATTGATGAATGGGCCATCACATCGAAAAGTCATTGATAAATGAGGATGTGACACGTTTCAAGCACTGGCTCCCATGCATAGCAGACTTCTCCGGCGGTTGGTTAAGAGTCGGTTGAGTGAGACAGGAACCAGAACAAATCATTTATGAAGCCGCCCCTTGTTTACCCATACGTGGGTGGGGTGGAGAGGAGTCTTTGCTATTAGCTGGCAATCTGACTTCAATCGTCATGCGTTCTTTCTTTCCAGTTCCAGCAATCACTGCAGAGACATTTTCCATGCAGCCGCACCTGGTGGTGATGAGACTCTAGGCCTATCGATGGTAGACGTGGCATTTGTTGGAGCCCAAGTGGTCCGGGCAAACAGTAGCTCACTCTCAGAGTCAATTTTCAATCACGCCAATTTGTCGGTTTTGGTCATTTTCAACTGGTGGTTAGAGGAGTTGGATAGCCTGATGATATCATGCTGAGGGCCGTCTACCATGGGTAGATTAGCTATCATATGCTGATGATTGGGGTCGGCCACCACAGAAGATGCAAATAGACTTTTCGTTGGGTTGCACCACATATCAAATAGGGTGACCAAAAATATAATGATATTAGGATATTTTGGTGAGGTGGTTTCTTTTAGGCTCACCATGGTGCTTTTAATTAAATCCAAATAAACCATTGTAGGTCGCATCACCCATTTATCTAAAGTACTCAAAATAAATTTCATCAAATGAATATATGCCATTTCGAAGGGCACAAAATGACAAATTTTCAAGTGCAATAGAATTTTATGAAATTATCCATCCATTTCGTGGGAACATTGTAAAAGGCCATACAGTGAAGACCCCAACATTGCAGGATATGAAACATAACAACGTTGAAGACCTCCAACACATCATTCTTTCTCCTCAGTCTTCCGAGCTTAAAGTTGTAAGTTTTTCAGTAAAACCATTTTTAACCTTTGATAGTATTATTATTATCTGAGGACGTGATTGTGATATCACAAGGAAAGATTTTCTAATATACGCATATTTATTTTTCAAGTAATTCTAATGTGGTCATCCGCCTAAACATTGTGGTGAGATAATTGTTATGTTCTCTGCCAAATAAACAGTAAGAACATAAACATGGCTATCGATTGTGATCTCATTAAAAACATCATGGAAAAGCCTAGAGGAAGATTACCATTACCAAAATATTACAATACGCATCAATATTTCGAAACTATATAGTTTTTAAGATTACCAGGATACCTTTCAAGTAGCCACTTTTCACCTCTGGCATTCTTCTCTATTTCTTGTATAAATGCAAGCCGTGACTTTGATAAGTCAACTCATATAATCAAAGATATAAATTATTACATTGCTAGCCTATACTAAAAATAAACTCAACAGTAGAAAATTATGCGGGCTTCTCAAAACACCATGGTGCATTTGGGGGGCTATCAGGCACACAGTTCTAGACATGCAATCCACTTTCATCTGCAAACACCAGGCAAAGTTGGATGGGCTAAACATTTATGGGGAAAAGTTGGGACTTCATCTACACTTTCAAGGACTAAATTGGAATGAAAAATGGCTACTTCTGATGTATCTTATGACACCTAGTTTAATTCTACGGTCCAACCCATCCTGTCCTCTGTAAGACCCATTTGTAGACTTGTGAGAGCTGAGTACAGTTTTTGAGACACCACTCCAACTCCTCTTTCTCCGTATGACACCCTGCAAGAATTTGAAATCAGATTTGAATGGATTAATGTACAAATACGTAAATGTTTCCCGACAGAAATGCATGTTCATGCAATTAGACATCGTTGAACATTTCCCATTTCTATGCACTTGGACAGATCCTGTGAACAGCTGTAGAGATGCTCCTCTTTTGGGTGTTAGTAAATTGGTATCAGTCAAGCTCACATTCGATCCATTTCAACACCAGTAGCCAAGACTGACAGTAGAGATGTCATAAGCTAATCCAAGTCACCAAGTTAAGCTGCCATGCAAATAAGCAATAAGCAGTCCATGTTCATCTTTCCCTGATACTAAACTGGGATAGCAGGTTTGCTTAATATGACCATTTCAGGAGACAGGTACCTTATCAAGATTAACATGAATAAATAATCCAAGCCCTACGCCAGACCCTCTTCCAGCATGCAAACCACAAAAAGCACACCTTGGTTCTAGGTCGTTCTGGGGCACAAGCATAGGCAAATCACCCAACCTTGTGGATATCATTCAAAGCATTAAGGAAAAATATGAAAAGAAAAAAGAAAGAAAGAAGAAAAGGAAACACAGAGAGGAGGAAACAACAGGTGCATTTTGTTCCCAAAGCGCCACTAGTCCAAAAAATTTGATATGCAACAGTCCTAGAGTTTCCTTGTTTCATCTTTTCTACTTACTATGTTCTCGTGTTTTAATGTTTTCTGTTTTTTTCAATGCATATGGTAGATGGAAACGGGGTGGAAAATGAGTCAGGAAAATAGAATTTAAAAAGTAGAGGAAAAGAGAGAAATAATGTGATAGGATGATAGGCAATGATTAGAAATTAAGTCAATGAAGATAAAATGAACAAACTATTTGGATGAAAAGATAAGGAATAATGAGAGAAAACATAAGTAATAATTAGAAGGAAAAAAAAAAAGGAAGATTGCAAGGTAGTAAAAACGTTTAATCACATTAAGTTAGGTGGAAAAGGGGCCCCTTGTCTGCTTCACTACTTTTGACAAGAATCCAAACACACCAGATTAGGATTACAAGCTCACAACAGAACCAAGGTTCAATAGGCATATTTCAAAATATGCAAAATTCTCAATCATCAAGAGAGAATAAGCTGCTGTGGTTCTATTTTACAATTAACCGGGCATATCACCATATCAACACTACAGATATTAGGATCACCTTATGTAATCCTATTTTACAATCAAGTATTCAACACCAGAGCCACTAGACTGTCCACTAGACCATCCATTGGAAAAGACAAGCCATCTAACCATTTCATAAGATGAAAATAAATGGGCAAAGATGACGCAATAACAATAAATCTACCTTTGGCTGAGGTAAGTTATACTGCCCACTGGAGATACGACAACTGCTGTTCCAGTGCAAAAGACTTCATCAGCATCAAGCAATTCTTCTATTGGCACTTGTCGCTCCTCTACCTACACCATTTCGGATAAGATTATTTTGCACATATAACACTGCTAAGCTTTGAGCCACCAAAATGGGCAGTTTTGGTGTCTACCAATTTAGTTTTTCACCAACTGAACTATGCAACTGAAAACCAATTGTAGGCAAGATTATAAAATATTTTTAGTAGTAAAGCCATGATGCTGAGAGGTTAGTTTAATCTTCAGAAAAGAAGATTACTAGATTCCAAATTTAAGAAATTTCTCTGAGGCATGTTGGTTTATCTGCAGTACCTTCTAAATAAAAAGGTCATTTACATGATCCGTTTTGTGGAGAAAAGAACACAAGAAATCTGTTGTCCTTATGGCAAAGCCAAGTAATGAATAAAGAGAAACGATAAATAAAAAGAAAAATAATAAAATAAAAGAAATAGATCTTGCCAACAAATTTGCTAAATCAATTCCCACGAAATCAACCATAAAAGTGCAGACATTTCCACATTTGTAAATGACTCAACAGATAAATACTTGATGTAAGAAGTTTAGTGACTAGTGTATTTTGGAGGTCATATATGATAGAAAATTTTCTAATTACAAAATCAATACCTGGTAACCTTGATTGCGAGCAACATCAATTATACTCTTCCTTGTGATTCCAGGAAGAATCGTCCCTTTTATTGCTGGAGTTGAAATAACATTACCCTATCATGAGAACAGAATCAATACACATGCAGGTCAATGTAAGTCCAAAATGAGACAGATTAATATACAGGTTGAGAGCAGTTCACATTCACATGCGTAACAGCTGAAGCAAGAAGAAGACAAAATCACATAAAGAAGCCATGTAGACATGCATTGGAAGTAGGAAACATAGGTACGATTACATGGATATTTGTGCACATTAGACATGGTAGACAATAAAAAAGCCCACAGTTCCTTGGAACTATATCATGTACATCAAGAAATGGGTCATCATAAGAGGTAGTAAACCATCACGAGTTTTGCATTTGAACCAAGGATGAGAGATAAAGAAGCATTAAAAGTGATTTACTTGGGCAATGTGAAGAAAAGATACCAATAGCGTAAGCATGTATAATGGTCTATTCCCTTGATTGGGCATGCCATGAACATAATCCAACCGAAATAAGGGAAATCCAATCATCAAGTGCCATGAGCACAAGAGAAGGTGATTGATTAGAAAATAATAACCAACATTCTATTTTAGCATCCAGGATTTGCTTAGTGCCCCCTTGACAAGTGAAATAGCACAATTTATGTACCAGGGTTCGTGCTGACATGTGCACAAGATCAACTCTTCTCGCCATCCCACTGCTTGATTATTCCAACTTCCAAATTTCCTTCTCATTTGATCACTTTTCTCCCAGTTCCTATATTGACTTTTTCACCCTTTTAGACCTAAATCTATCCATTTCTTTAAGAACTACATGGATAGTGAGAAAAATCTTTTAAGGGCAATATTTCTTCTTTTTCTACTTTGTTCTTTCTTCCTTTGCTTTTTTTCTTTCTTTTTTATTATTCTTATTTTATATTTCATCTTTCCTTTTCTTGATGAATCTTCTTGCCCTTCAGAAAACGGTAAATTTTGTTAAAAAAGAGGAATACATCATGCAACAACCAGGGAAATAAATAAATAACAAAAGAAGCAAGGAGGCCAAATTTATGACAAGGCAAAAGAGAATTGACCTGGGAGGTAGAATATTGAGAAATGAAAAACATGGACAGCTTTGACAGAATGAAATAGATTTGCATGTGGGCTATCAAGGAAGACATTTGAAGGCCCAAATTGGGTCTGTGTGGCATGGTCAAATTTTATACCACAAAAACTTGAGAGTTAAGACGTAGTGAGAAAGAACATGATCAATTTTCTATAAGCAAGGGAGCCATGTCCTTTGAAAAAAAAAGAATATAAAGGGAAAAAAAAAATGGGAGTCTCTTCAAGTCTTTCGTTGAAGCTGTGCCAACATTGCACTGATAAGTCTTTGAGTGTGCAGGTATTTTCCTTGCAGAAAATGGGGTAACATGACAGATATTTAGGCAGGAATTCAGCTATTATGTGATGAATGCATCTTTCTTCTCCTTATTTTACAAAAAGCAACCACAACTTGAACCAACACAGTCCCACATCAAGTGAGGAATGCACCTAATAAATCCAATTCCAAAATGTTAGGATAAAGAACCAACCCCTTAGACCAACCTCATCAGAAACTCTGTATCAATGGCATTGTGGGAAGCTACTTGGAGGTTTTGCATGTTTGATCATAAAAAAAGTTGTTCTGCTAGCACATATGATTTCATCATCATTATTATCATTGGAGTTGCCAAATTATCATTAAAGTTAACTATTTTTCATAGTGCATAGTTCTCCATATTTAAGAGATCTGACCATCATTCCACGGCCTTGCTTACTAATGAGAAACAGAATAAAAGGAAATTTGAGAATTAAAAGAAACCTGGCTTGATTTCTCATATACCTTTACAACAAAAACGTTACAAGATGAAACTTCCTCCAAATATCTGTTGTGCACAGAATCAAGGTATAAAACATCTGAATAACCCTTGGCTTTTGCTGCAGTTTGTGCCTTGAGAACCTGCATATACAGTGTAGCAATCAAACACAACTTTGCCTGAAAATTAAATGAAGCTCAAAAGCAATTAACTAGTATGCCACAGTGATAGCAAAATCGAGAATTTCGGCAAAAATATGACTGAAATTCTTGCTCTGAGACTCCAATGAGAAAGTCTCGCCAAGGAAAGGGGCAAAAACAATGCATTAGGCAAAATTTTCAATATTTGGGGGAAAATCTCAAAATTTTCCCCAAAATATCAAGAAACTATGCAGATATTGGCAAAATTGCAAGAAAATGGGAAAATCTCGCCAAAAATTTGGGATAAATAGGAACCCATAAAAGAAAACCCTAATTCCAACCCAAATCATTTCTATTGTGTTCGAAACCCTTCCCAACCTTTCAAAAACCCATTTTTGAAACTTCCTCTCACAATTTTCCTCATCAAAAACAATATTTGGGGTGGAGATTGGGAGATCGGAAGCTAACGGTGGGATTATCTGCGTCCAATCCGTGGATTTCTTAACTATTTTTGCTTTTCGAAATCCACAATACAAGTTTCGAAACCCATTTTTGAATGGATTAGGGCAGATTTCAGGCTTAAAATCAAGGGTTGGAGCATATTACCTCTGTTTCATCAACAGCATGTTGAACGGGCTATTTGCGCAATTTTAATCCCATTTTAAGGTTTCGATTCCATCGTTTCTTCTTCAAAATCAGTAGTGGAGTTGTCGAAATTGGAGTGGATTTTTGAGATGAAAATCAAGGTCGAAGCTGCTATTGGAGGAAAGTAAAGTCCACAGGTGGGCCATTCAGCAATCCAGCATCCATTTGAGCATGAGGGAGAAGGCAGGCTAGTGTGTGATGTTTTTTTTTTTAGGTATATAATCATAGATTATCACAACTTGTTAGTATTTTTTTAATAAATTTTCATAATATGAATCAAAATGAGTGGTAGAATGGATATTTTATTTACTTAACTTCTAAAAACATATGAAAATTACTTTTTTAAGATAATTATTTGATTAAAAATAATATAAATAATTAAGTATTATTTAGCAATAATAAAAGATATATAATTATGTCATATAAATATTTAAGAAGTTATTTTTTAACTTATGCATTGATATTTTTTTATGTTATCATAATAAATGGATTATATCATGATTTTAAACAATTATAATATCAAAGTTGGGGTAGAAAGTATTTACAAAATTATTCATAAAAAGACATGTATAATTGGAATTAGAAATTTACACAAACTTTTTAGGTATAAAAGGGTTTCGTGCCTTTCTTGTTGAATTTATTTTATGTACTAATATTAATTATTCTATAACATTGTTATTTTTATTTATAGGTTCACTATCTCGAGCTCGAGCACGGGAAAGGGCAGTAAAAATAAGTCACAGGATATTGCTTGGGACATGGAAAGTCATTAAATGGGTATCCAAATGGAGCAGAATGTAATTATTGTAGTCAATAAATGAAGTCTAAAAGCGTTACAAGATTGAAGAAGCATTTAGCTGGAGAGTCTAAAAGTTTTATAAATTGCCCCAAGGTGCCCCAAGAAGTGAGAAAGTCGATTAAAATGGCTCTAGTGCAAGGGGTGAGCTTTCGGGAGTCAAAAAAGCAACTAAGAGAAATATTTTTGAGAAATTATATGAATTTTCAAACATTGGATGTTGATGAAGATGACAAGGAGAATGATGGTGATATCAGAAGAGCTATACATGCCTGTAGAGCGGAGCAATGGGTAAATGAGCAAATGATTCAACTAGAGATGAATAGGCCAATGTTCCATGGGTCTATTAGAGAGGTTGGTGGTGGTAGTAAAGGTAGTGGTGGTGGTGGTAGAAGTGGGGGTGTAGTAGGGGTGGTGAAAAGGGTGGAATTATAGGATATTTTGGACGTAGCAAGAGTGTGAAAATGGTTGAACCTAAATTATATGGACAAGTGAGTGGAGTACAGAGGGAAATAAAGAATTTGTTCAATAAGAAAAGGGATAGTGTTGGTCATCTTAGCAAGTTTGGATCGATGTTTTTTTTTCTACAATGCAATTCTAGCATTCAAAAACTTTGTAGTTGTTGCTCAAAGAGAGGGGGAACATGTAAAATCCCCCACAGGAAGGAAAATTTATAAGAAGTATTTGAAGGAAGAGGTAACAAAGATAAATGACCGGATCAGTCAAAAGCATCATTGGGATACTTATGAGGTTGTCATTATGTGTGATAGATGGACGGGCCCAACAAAAATATCCATAATAAATTTTATGGTACATTGCAGATGGATATCAGCATTCATAAAGTCAGTGGATGCATCAACATATGTAAAGGATGCCTATTACATCGAGCAGGAATTAGAGAAAATGATTGAATGGGTTGGTGCAGATTGTGTAGTGCAGATTGTTACTGACAATGGGAGTGCCTATAAAAATGCTAGGAAAACATTGGAAGAGAGATACTCTTTATATTAGACTCCTTGTACTGCACATTGTATTGATATGATGCTAGAAGATATTGGTCTTTGTCCAACAATGCAAAAAACAATATAAAATGCAAATACTATGACCAAGTTTAAATACAATCATAGTTGGGTTCTTTCCATATTTTACACAATATGCAAATATGACAGAGAGATTGTTCATTCTGGAAATATGAGATTTGCTACAAATTATATTGCGCTAGAAAGCTCGTATAAGGCTCATCAAGCCCTCACCACAGCTTTTAACTCGGACAAATATTGGGCCTCAAAATATAGAAAGACGGCAAAGGGGAAGAGAACAATGGATCTTATTATGACAGCTACATTTTGGGATCATGTGAGATGGGTATTGACTATTGAGCATACTAGAACCTATTTACCGAGTTATGAGGACAGTGAACAACGACACATTCATCCATGGGTTTCATGTATGAGTTCATTCATTTTTATGATGCAAGCAATCAAGAATGATAATCCCAAGGGCGTAGATTAGGTGTTGCGGATTATAGAAGCTTGTTAGGAGGGCATGTTAAGTCATCCCCTTCATGCTGCCAGTGAGTATATAATTTAACAAGTCTAGTTTCATCGAATATATATAGAATTTCTCTATTTACATTAACTAATGTAAATTCTAATTTTTGCAGTTTATTACTTAAATCCCCAACATCAATATAAGCGGCACCTAAGTCAGGATGCCCAGCTTGGCACCTCGGTTTTTAAAGTATTTGAAAAGTTTTTTCCTAACAATCCTAATATTGAGGATCTTGTAAGTGAGGTAATTATATACAAATTAATATACCTATATCATTTCAAGGATAGTATGTTGATTAAGAATTGCATATTAATTATATTTATTTTCTTCAATGTTATAGTTGATGTACTTTGAAGATGCCAAGGAGTTATTCGGGATGAATGTAGCAATCCAGTCAATAAGCAAAGCAATGTCATGTAACTAAAGGATAGTGATTTAATAATATGTTGTCTACATTTTTATTTTAAATTATTAATAAATCCAATTTTTCTTTTATAGGTGAGTGGTGGAATTATTATGGGACAGAGATACCAAATCTGAGACTACTTGCATGTAGATTACTGAGTCAGACGGTATCTTCATTCCCCTAAGAACATAACTAGAGTACGTTTTCTTTGATTCATACATGCAAAAGAAACAAGTTGAGATAGCTCTAAGATTTAGTATTCTGTCATTATAATATGCAACTTCGGAAATGATTGCTTCGATCTGAAGAAAGCTCTCTTGAAGATCCATTGAACTTAATGATGATAGGGCATTACGCTCACTTGGAGAAAGATAATGAAAAAGAGGACCCTTTATATGAGTAGCTAAGGTCCAACAATTGAGATACTACAGATGTATAGGGGTACGACTTGGCTTAGGTTGCCCCGACCCAACTTGAACTTTTTTAGGGTTTGAGTTCATTTTTTTGAATTTAGGGTTTTTAAATTCGAGCTGAACTCGAACCCGAATTATTGTGTGGGTGGTTTCGAGTTGGCAACAACCCAACCCAAACTCGCCCGAATTACTGTAGCAAATGCATGTATGTATGTATGTATACCCTAACCATCTCCATTCCCCTTGCCTAGGGCCCAACGCATCCCCTTCCAAGTGCAAGACTACAAGTGCACCGTCCGGCGTTCATTGTCGCTACTCCCCATCCCTGCCAGCTACCTTTGGTCCTCAATCCTTTGCTTCATTTCCATTGTCGTTCAGCAAAAGTTCTCGACAAAAGCCATCTGCGAAACACATTTAGGCATTTAGCTTTCCATCCGACAAAATCCATCTGTCTTCTCTATCTCCTTCCATTCTGGTGAAACCCAGCCTATTCCCTCTCAGCAATCAGCATCTTCTTCCCATTCGGCGAGCGCCAAGTGGCAAAACCCATTTTTCAGCAATGTAACCCAACTTCTTTGAAATTTTTGGCTGCTACCACAATGTTACCACCCGTCCATTCATTTCTCCCAAGCCATCTGTCATCCCTATTGATATTATTGCTACCAACGACCAACCCTTGCTGCTACTACTCCCACCCCCTGCTACTGCCACTCCCATCCCCTGTTGCTACCAATGGCCAACTCCCACTACTACTGCTACCGACAAACAAAAACAACCCCAAACCCATATCATTTTCAATTATTTGGTTAATTTTCCTTTTTTATTTTTATATTTTTTATTTGACAATAATGGAGATATGGTTGATGTTGGAGATTTGTGGTGAATGTTGTTGATACTTCTTTGGTAGATTTGAGTATATTATCCTTTTAAATGTTTTCTCTAGATTTGTCTGAATAAGATGATATGAGATTTCTGTTTTCCTTAACACTCCTTAAGACTCAGTAGGACATTCATATTTTAACTAAATGCAAGCTTGATTAGCACTATAATCTTAAAAGCTTGAATGGGAATGTGGCAACTTCAGGACAAGTTAATTTTAACCATGTGCCATTACCTATATTCAAGTTTGACTAAGTGGAAATCGTATGGCCTTCTTTTGAGATAATGGGGATAACTTTACTAATGGGAGACAGTTGTGGCCAGTAGCCAAATGGTTTCCCTCTGATAGTCCCCTTATTCATGTTTATCTCTAAAGCAAGAAGTAATAAGTTGATTTTTTTTCTTATTATTATTTGTTTAATGTGACGGGTAGTCAATAGTAGTAAGTTTGTGGAATGGTTTGATAACCTCAAAAGAGAGTTTTCTGGAGTCTGTCAAATTTTAGAAATCTCAGTTATATGGGAAGAGAAGAAAAGGAAATGAGAGAAAGAGAGAGAGATTGTCAAATTATAGAAGTCTTATTTATATGGGAAAAGAAGAAAGTAAAATGAGAGAGAGAGAGAGCAAGATTTAATATGAAGGGTGCCTCATGGTAGCAAATTTGTGGATTTAGAAGTCTTGTTTACATGTGAAAAATTGAAGAAAAGGAAAGAAGAAATGATGAAAGGAAATTGAAAGTTTCATCTATCAAAATAGACTTTCTTAGTATTATCACAGAGGTCCTTTGTTTCAAAGTTTTCTCTTCAATTTTTTCTTAGGATGCTATCTACATTGTTTTGTGTTTAGTCCTATATAGCTTTTGAGCAGCCTTTATTTTTTTCTTTTCTTTTCTTTTCTTGCAATAGTCTTTTCCTTTGGCAATGAAGCTAATTATTTACCTGATGCAAAAGCCCATGCTTTAGAATTATGAGAAGATCAACAACTATGTAATGCAAAAAATTATTCTAATGTTTCTGTTTTCTTCTTTTATCATCTATAATGGGTTTTGTACATCACCAAAAATGATTGATTTGGATGCATTCTTCAATGCAATTCAAGATAGTTGATTCAATTTGCAATTTTGTTGCTTTAAAAATGCAATTGGCAATTGAAAACCATTACTAAAAATGTCATTTTTTTATTTCTTTAAATAACCCAAATTCAACCCGAACCCGGCCTATTGGATTTGGGTTAGGGTTGAGGTTTTAAAATTAAAGTCGAGTTAGGGTTAGGGTTAAAATTTTAGACCTTAGGTTAAGGTTAGGGTTGACCTCAACCCGATCCTGACTAACTCGAGTTGCACCCCTACAGTTGGAGGGACAGAACCTGCTATTGCTAAATAGCTTATGAATAGGGGGGGAAATATAAAAAGAATATTGGAGGGGGAGAGAACCCCGATAAATAACTTTGATCCACTGACAAGATTTGAAAACACTACTCAATCAACCACAAAGTCTTCTTCAAGAACAAAAAGTGGTGGTAGTAGTGATAATGATGATGAGGATGATAGTGATGGTGGTGGTATGTGTGGCACTTCAAGTAGCCAAAGGTCTCTTAGTCTATTCATAGCAGATACCGACTCCCAACATGCTACACAAAATAAAGATCATGGTACACAACTGCCTATGAAATCCTATGTGAGAAAGTATGGGAGCAGAAAAAAAGTAGCCTTTACAAAAGAGAATGACTTGGTAAATGGTATAGCTGTCACCTCTATTGGTATGGATAATAACAAGTAAGAGTCTAGTTGTCGGTATATACTTTATGGTTATCATGTTGGGAATTATTCTCAAGAATTTTAGCAATATTATCTAAGAGATGCTGAATATTATCCTCAATAGTCATACAATCTGGATAGTGGAACCGAAGCATCTTCATCTTCTCTCCCTACATGGTATGACTTATATCCTGGTGGTTTCTATAGTCATTGGCCAGAAACAATGGAGGATAACCATGACGATGATAAAATTAATGAGCCTGCACGAGTTTTTTTTTGATGATGAGGTATGGTAATAACAATTTTCTATGACCTAAATCTCCTATTTAGTAGTATTTCACTGTAGATATTCACTTTATCTACTTCTGCATCATTGGTATGTTTCTTTTATGGCATATATGTTGACATTTAAAGTAATGTTTTTTGTTCTAAATGTGAATTCAGATTTATCATGATTTATTATAAAGTTTTATTGAAGATTTTCTATTTTTTTGCATTTTTTTAATTTTTTTATATTTAGCAAAATAGTACGGCAAAATTTTTGATAATTCTTCCAAAATTAGTGAAATTTTCTCCTTTTCAGCTTAGCAAAATTTTCCCTTTCAACAAAATTGCGAACACTAGTATGCCATAAAAATGTCTACAAGCAGGCCTTCCCAACAGTGCCTGAAGTGGCAATTTAGAGACCTCACAAATGCTAAGAACTTAAAAAGCTACTTGCAACAAACCCAGATTTAACAATATTTACATAATGATAATGTTATATGATAAATAAAAGATAAAAGAAAAAGATGTCCAACGAATTGAGGAATACAAGCTAGCCAAGGACATTGATATAAAATTGTTACAATGGAAACAATAAACATTATCAGGTCAACTTACAGAGGCGTAGTTTCCAATGGTCTTCACACCTCCAGTTCCACCAAGAGTTGCACGATGAAATTCATTCTCAACAATCAAGTTTATTGGGGCCAAGCCTTCCTGGCATCAATTGACAGAATGCTAACAGCTGATGAGATGCCATTACTGGACATATAATCTCATCGAAAATAGAAAATTTTTAAGAAAAATTATGTTTTTTGGTCACTAAAAGACAGGCATAGATAATAAGTTTCCTCATATCCACAACAAACTAGGATTGTTCCTAAATAGTGGGCACAAAGCAGCCCCTTTAGACTCTTATCCAGACACATAATAATTATTTTGAGAAACTAAACTGGCACCAAGGGAAGAACCATTGCTTACCAACCAAAATACCAGCACATGCGCAAAAATGAGTAATTTAACAAACCTTGAAATAGTTCCCAACAGGTGAAACATAAATTAGAAATGTGTATTCAGGGGATGGAGCAAGGCCAAGGACAGCTCCACTTCCCATAAGCAGCGGCCGGATATATAGGGAGCCTTTCCCACTAGGAGGAATCTGCAGATAAAGTTTAAAGTCCAATGATGATTACGGCCACAGCAAATGTGTAGCAAATTTGATGTATAAATATATGGCAAGAGAATGGACCAATACCCAGCGTTTATTTTCCAAAACAGTGAGCTTTACAGCATCCACAAATTGTTCGACAGTAGGTGCAGGCATGCACATCCTCTCTGCACCTACTCTCATCCGCATTGCATTCTCCTCTGGACGGAAAAGAAGAATACAATCATCTTCTCTCCTATAAGCTTTTAAACCTTCAAACAATCCCTAAACATAAATTGAAAATATGAAAATGTTAAAGATTGCATTGGAGAAATGACTTCTGAATAAAATGTCAAAGATCGCATTGGAGAAATGACTTTCAAATAAAATGTCGAAGACTGCATTGGAGGAATGACTTTCAAATATTTTCCTTTTCTATTTTTTAATATTTTTTTCAAAAAGTAAGGTATCACGTGATCAAGGTCGCATGTGCATTATTGGTCCCTACAGATAAGCTAGGCCACTGGCACAAAATACTCAAGCAAATTGTAATGGATGATATCCAGACACTTAGAAGTTGAAATCCCATATACGAATCAGTTAATATGAACTGCATTAACTTCAGTTCTGAGGCTAGATGTATAGAATCAAAGTTTATGCTCGGTTGATCCTTCTGGGAAAAAGGGAATTCAATTCATAGTTTATGAGCACTACTCTTTCTCTCTTTCTTTCTTTCTTTTTTCTTTATTCCTCCTTTCTCTCTTCCATTTTCCTTTCTTTTCTCAATCAATACTGTATGTACCAAACCAATGGGAAGATAACTAATAGAAAACCAGAAAAATTGAACAGCAACAACGTGTAACACAAGCTGCATCAGGATGCAATGAAAATGAATATCAAGAATCACATCAAAATGAATTTGATGTGAGATTTATTAATCACAAGACTTAAGGGTGCATTAGGATGCAAGATCAAACTGAATTGGTATGGTTGGCATCAAAGCGGAATCACTGCATTTTAATGTCCTTCCTAGGCAGTCATAAGCTGGATCTACACTCCAAATTGCAGTCATCTTACTTGAAAGTTGCAATGGAAGGAACAACCACCAAAAGTGTGAGTTTTATTTCATCACTATTAAATCATCAAGATTCAAAACAACATTCCTCGGAAACCAATGATCCAGTCTGAATCTACTACTGCAGGCTGTAGCCAAACACAGGCCAATTGCTCCTAATAAGATTTCATAGAAAATAAAATCATTTAACATAAGACCAACACAACATGCCAAGTATAGTTGGAAATCGGGAAAATTGAGGCAGGGAATCTACACCCATGATGGAGGAAAAATACAAGATAACTAACCTGACCATAGTTTAGTACACCTGACGATGGGCTCAGCTCGATATTTCCAAAACGCTGCAGTTCACCTTTAGAAAACTTCCCGTCTTGAGAACATTTTGCCACATACATATAATCAGTTGGTACAAGGCCAAATCCAAGGTTGTCCCAATCTACATCAGCCAATTCTACAGTTTCTGTGTCACTTTCACTGGCAAATCATCATTTGTCCCCAAGCAGAAGATCAGAAGAAGACAACCCCAACAATCAGAAGTAGGCACAATCATACTTCAAACAGTAGCTTAGCACAAAGCAGTAACCCTCAAGCATGGTCAAAGACAATGTCAAATGGCATAAGGATTGATAGCCCTACAAACACCTGCAACATGGGAAACCTCGAAACAGGAGATTCCACATTACAGATGATCTGGTGCAAAAACAAAACTAGTCTTTTTGATGGTTTAATTGACCTGACATTTCCAGCAGCTGTCCAGATCACAACCATACAAGTAGCAGCCAACTTGATGGCACAACTCAAATATTTCATGCACAAAAAACAGTGACCAATGAGCTAATGCAGAAGAAGGGCTTAGCAAACTCCACTTGCCATTAACAACATAATCTATAGCTAAGATTTCTACATATAAAGAAATAAACATATTTATATGCCTAGTTAATTTTGGGGAGATAACATCAAGTAATGAGTTCACAGTATAAGCACCTTAAAGGCGACACCACCGCTGCTAACTTTGTATTCAACGCTACAAGAGAATGAGAAGGCACCAACGGTAACGACCTTTGGAGCTGCAAATATAGGAGAATCAACATTAAAATTCTCAATTTTGACAATTTACAGGATATTAAAACATCAATCGAGCTATCTAAACCGCCCAATCGAAGGTTTTCTAGAGGAAAAAAGAGCTAGAGCAATTCTTAGGCAGCTGAGCTGCAACTATCGAAGTACGAACGATTCTTCCGTCAACGAGCAGTTGTGATCCTAGCAACATGCCCGCCGCGGAGCACCAGTGCAATTTGGTCTGTCTTGGAAGAGAATCTTACAAGCACCCACCTTTTCCTTCCTGTGCGGTATCTGGGCAGTCTCCTCACAGGAATCAGATGTTGGACAAAATACCAGAAAAGCCCCTGAGAAAGAAAGGAATGGCAGATGGAGTGAGGCTACCTTGAGAGATGGAGAAAGAAAATGTCTTCTGTCGGCGACGGACGGAGGCGCAAGCGTACAGAGAAGATGGTTGCCGCGGAGCCGAGGTTGCATGAAGCCGATCTCCATCACTTGCGCGTCTTTCTTGCTTCTTTGCTGCTGGGGTTTTGGAGAGGGAGGAAATGCAGCAGGGTACTCGACGCGGCGATTTTACTTGCTGCCAGATGTTCGGCTGAGATCAGAGACGATCTCCATCAACTGACCTGATCCTTCGATGACAAAATTTTTCGATGGTTTAGATTTGCCCGCTGTTTCTTCGATTATAAAACAGCCGCGTTGGTGCCACGTAAGCGTGAAAGAGGATTGACTCCAGGAGGCTATTGGTGCCACATGCAGCAGCTATGCGTCTGCAACGGCTTGAGATATGTTCGTATGAGGCCGAGGGCGAGCGGCAGTAGGCATTCGCCGGGGTTATGTGCTCTCTCCATCTAGAGAGTGGAGCTGTGCCGTGCGCGTACGTTACTCTTAGAGATTGGTTTATTTTGCAAAATAGATTTTCTAACTCCATCTAATTGTAAATTAGACTTTCTTTTATTTGTATATTTATAAAATAGATCTTCAAAATTATCAAATATTGCAAAATATATGTATCATTAACTGTTGAACCCTGACAAAGAGTGACGATTGAGTCTAAAATGCATAGATGAAAAGCTTTGAGAATTTAATTTGTAATTAGACAAGTTTAGAGTTTAGTATTTTTTTTTCTAAGAATCTTTTTCATTTTTCAGAAATTTTATTACACTTTTCATGCAATATCAACTAAGAAACACATAAAATTTGTGGTAGACCACTTAAACAGTTGTAAGAAGCATAGATGGAGTCGCTGTCTGGCGTGCGTCTGTTAAGAGCTTGACTTGGATGTCATTTTCAGAGGTTCTTTTTATGGCGGCTAAACATTCACCTCAGCTTGCACAGATTTGGCTACTTGAGCAACTTCAAGAGAGAGAGAGAGAGATCAATCGCCTGAAATTCAAGAATGTCGGACCGAGTCACACCGACGAACGTCACAGCAAGTTGCTGAGAATGACAACCAGTTGACGAATGGGATGTTCGAGGGTGATGGAATTTGGGAATGGGGGAAGGTAGGAACAATGGAGAATGGCATGATGGTGAGTCCTCTGCTCAAGCCTTGGACAAGATCCTTCTCATGCTCAAGCTGGGAAAGCTCATTTGCTTTCATTGTTTCCACTTTTCACATTTATCGGAATCTAAGTTGCATCATCTCTCATTTTTATGTCTGAGAAATCTTTATTTTGCCTCACGTCTTCCTTCGCCCACCTCTTAGTAAATTGCATATATGACTATCACTTGGACATGTAGCAAGATATGACACTGTGTATGTAAAGCATGTGGAAACCGCATGCTTGAGCTTTAAAGCTTGTAAGAATGGTCCGTGCAATTAATGAGGTATAGCTGATCCGTCCTTTTATCCATTTACCTAATCTTAAAATCTAAGTGTGTCAAACACTAACCATAATTTTAAAACTTCAATCTAATCTTAATCCTAATCTTATTTTTAAAACTACAATCTAATCTTAATCCTAACCCTTCTTTACAGCTTCAATGCAACCTTAACCAAACCCTTAAAAATTCGGCTTGGATTCAAATTAACAATTCAGGCTATTTTAATTAATAAATTTTGATAAATCGTTATTAATTTGAAAATATATGATCTGATTTTAGATCAAAACAGTATTACCATCAGTTTCAACGTGTGGATGTATATATAAATTAATATATTTATGATAAAAGGAATTTAATCATTACTTTGTCACCTCATTTATAAATTTATAAATATTTTCTAAGACCTTTTAGCACATTACTTATAGATTTAATGACTAAAATTAAAAAAGATTTACATAGATAATAAAATTTAAACAAAAACATATTTCCATTTGCCTACATACATCATGACAAGAGTTTCACAAATCGTGTTGAAATTCAGGTCAAGCGACTAGAGACTTACCCACTCCAACCCTATGTTTAAAATTCAAACCGTGTCTTCTCAGCTCGAGTTTTTAAAGTAAAACTGAATTAGACTGGTCTGAGCGTATTTAAATTAATCAAACTCAAAATTGCATTTAATGAGTCAAGGGATAGTAGATCATATGAGATTTATCTCTTAAAAGTTTCAAAATAATTTTGATGGTAAAAAACATCGCCCTTCACTGCCTCAAATGATGTGAGCAACCTATGTCTTGGATTTGGCTTATTTTTAACGAAAATAAATAAATAAGACATGAGGTCTAAAAAAATAAATAATTATTCAAGATGGTTGATTAATCCAAGAAATTATGTGGAACCCACCTTTCCAAATGTACAAATAGAAGGATCTATAAGCCTTGTTATATGCCATTAGACTCCTCCGTAAAACCATGGCAGTTGGCAGTCATCAGTTTCAAGCTAATGTAGGAGAAACAGTGAAATTTTGACCAACATCCAACGTGAAATTTGCTTTATGCACAATCACTTTCTTTGCGACATCCAAAGTCGCCCTTACAGAGATTCACTCTCACACAATTTCCAGTTAAAAGGTTCCTACATCGCCCAACAATCAGTTAGCATGTTTGAGTTCCCCTCATAGCAGAAATTCCTGCAAAACGATGCATTGCTACATCTAGGGTAAAAAATAAAGGAAAAGAACCTCCTAACCAAGCTCTCGCCTTGCAACCAATACCAACAACCAAAACACATTTGTCATATGCATTTACACATTCTACACACCTTCATATACACTGCTAGGAAGGAAGCGACCTCAAAAGCACATTCTACACAACTTCATATACACTGCTAGAAAGGAAGCAACCTCAAAAGAACTGCCACCGACGAATGAAAACACCACCATAACCATTTAAGTTGCCTAGAAGTTAGAACGAATGCCACTGAGTACCAAGCCTCCTCTTCATTCTTCAATTTGCTGTAATAGGTGGGAAAAAACATTAAATTATAAATGAAAGAAAAATGGTTTTGAAAGCATAGAATGCATATATATGCCACTAGATGGAGCTGAAAATTATTTTTCACATCCGGTAAATTATTTGCCGCATTCATGTGAAGCTAAAAGTTGACGATAAATAGAGGCCACACAAGAGGCCAAAGCAATACAACTTAAATGATGCAGACTTCTTCTATAACAGTCATTCTAAAAACAGCATATGTCAGAACAAAGGTGGGGCTGGGGGATCCAAAATGCTTTCTGCATATGTAAGAACAAAGGTGGGGCTGGGGGATCCAAAATGCGTTCTTTATCTGCCAATGTAATGAATATATCATGTTTTATTCATAGAAAAATTGCTATTTTTAGCAAAATTACTCACAAAAGACAACGTGATTTCGGGGCAGAGGGAAAGCACAACTTTATTAGACTTTACTGCACTAAACCTGGCCTCAAGGAATAAGGGAGAAATGTTATTATTATCAATTTTAAGAATTCAGGCAATCAAAACCTTCCAAATCCGAAATAATTTGCTCAGAAACATCTGTTTCACAAATTTCGCCACCACATTTTAAACAGTTAATATGATATTTCAATATTTCATGTGCATGCTTTTCAAGGCTTTTGTAGCATTCTTTCTTTCTAATTGAAATGTGAATATAAAAATGGTAAGCTGCAGCACCAGGATGACGAAGATGGTCAAGCATCCTACTCTACTCTCACCCAGACGCATCATGGCACCCCTCAAACCATAATATGCATTGGCATCACTTCTTTGCATACACAACTGTCGAATTTTGAGTCCTTTGTAAGGCCAACATGCATGACACATCTCACCTACACTTATTAATCCAAATCCATCCATCATGGCATCCAACATGTTGATGCATTGACCCAAGAATAAGCTTAGCATACCAACCACGTTGACCACTCCTAGCACGACACACATATTTGGAATCTTGGATCAAAGAACTTGGCAAAAAGCTTATCTAAGCCATTCAATTCTTTCTAAGGCCAGGACCACCCACTGAACGCACTAGCATAGTTTCAGCCAATATCATCACAGTTGGATCAACCTGATGGAATCACCATATGCTGCACAAGTGTGCCTTGCTGCAAATGTGTGGTGTGAATCTTATGATTTTCCAATATGGCTAAAGCAAATTCGAGTTCCAACATATGATTCCTAAGGATATAAAGAGAAATTTAACCTGCAATCTGCATCAGCCTGAAGAAGTCATGTAACAAGGAAATTCCACAACTTCCCTTTTGCTGTCATCTGCTCTTCACCAACCTCATCATCTTCGCCATCATCTTCCTTGTCTTCATTAGATTTATTTGTTTGAGTGACATCTGTTTGACGGAATAGAAGTTCCGTATCACCCTTCTCTTTCTAAAATGAGAGAGAGAGAGAGAGAGAAATCAGTTTTTAATACATCCATCATGGAATCTGTTATTAGTGATGTGACAGAACTATGGCAAATCAAACAAAATAAGTTAACAATGATATTAAAAGAAACCCAGAAAAATCAAACATGATGCAATCAGATAAAGAAACCATTTCATTGTGCAAATGCAGGATGAGTAACTGCATGGGATCCATGCAGAAACGATAAGAAGTCAACCATCTTCTGTGGACACCATCATGGCTACTAGGTGTCCCCAATTATCAATTACATGAGTTGAATTTTGAACAATGATCATCTGGCACAGGCCATCCACAGCCAATTGAAAATACCGATCATCAGGAGCATCAAACTCATCCACAGTCCACTGAAGAAACTAATAGTCAGGAGCATCACCTAAAGTTTGACTGGACCATACACATCCAGAAAGTGCCCAACACATAAGAGGCTGTGCAGCTCCAAGCCACTAATCATCCTGATATAACTGCAGGATGGGAACAAGGCACACTCAACCACAATAACTTCTCCTATTCCTTCAAAAGTACTGTGGTGTCAATCTATAAAAATAGAAGAGATATTCAAAATTGTGTTATCTTTTGTAGAACAGAGTATATGATTCATTTTATAAAGCTTTAGGAAAGAGGAATCAAGTAAAAGTTAATATATGAAATAAATGTTTCCAAAAATCAACTTGATTTGGTACTAGGAAGATCAACTACTGAAACTTTATTTTTATTTTTTTTACTTAAGGAATTGATGGAGAGAGAGAGAGAAAGAGAGAATAAGAAGTACCTCCATATGGTCTTCATTCATTAGAAGAAGTATATGATACAGCTCCTAGAGAATTAATATGGTGAGTGTTGGAAAGGAAAAAAGTTTGTAATAGATATATTAATATTATAAAAGATATGTACAACAGAGCTAGAATGAATGTGTAAAAAAATGAGAGAATTTTCAATTGTATTAGATTTACATTATGGTTCAGCTCCAAGTTCTTATATCTCTTTATTTTAGTTGTGGACAAGCTCATTAGGCATTCACAATAAAAGCTCCACTGTTGTATATTATTTGTAGATAATATAGATTTAATAGATGAAACAAGAAAAAGCCATAAATTTGCAACTAAATAAAAAGGCATTTGCAAATATACCTACAACTTTTACCTGAAATTGCAGATGTGCTTAAGTTTTTAAATATTTATAAATGTACCTATAAATTTACAAGAAAATTACAATCATACAAATTCCATTAGTAACCGTCACAATGGTTTAAGATAGACATGAACTTTTCTCCATAATTCCTAAATTAGCCATCATGATGGTCACTAACAAACTTGGTATATTTGTAAATTTGCAATCGTGATTGCAAATTTACAAATATAGCAATTTTGTTAGTGACCCTCATGATAGTTAATTTAGGAATTATGAAAAAAAAATTTTGATGTGTGTCTTAAACCATCATGGTAGTAACTTAAAAAATTGGTATGGTTGTAAATTTGCAAAAACATGTAAGAATATTAGCTAAGATTTCATAAACTTAAGCATGATTGTAATTATAGGTAAAAAGTGTAAGTATATAAAGTAATAAAACTTAAGCATACTTGTAATTTAAGTAAAAAGTGTAAGCAGATACTGTAAATGGCCCCTAAATAAATGGCTAGATACTTTAAAATCAATAGGTCTTCGAATTAGTTGAAGTGTTGAACAAAACCCCAACCAGTTAGAACTACATTTCAAGTAATACCACAAAATGATCATTTTAGGCATTTAGGATCAATAGGTTGAGAAAGTGAAGAAATTCATCAGGATATTACAAAAAATTCAAGCTGGGTGGAAGAAATGAGATTGATTAAAAGGAAAATTTTATAAGACATCTATGCTTTATGGGTAGAATGTTGGGCAGTTAAAGAACAACATAAACATAAAATGAGTGTAGCAAAAGTGAGGATATAGATATAGATAAGCAATAAATCAAGAAAAGATAAAATTAGAAATGAAATAATTTGAAAATAACCTAAAGATAGAATCAATAAGTAGTGAAATGAAGGAAAGCAAACTTAGGTGGTTGGGTCATGGTCATGTAAAATAGAAAACGAAAATTGTACTAATTAGGACAAATGAATTTATATAAATAAAAGGTTATAAAAGAAGTAGAGGAAGGCTGAAAAAAAAAAAATATGGTTAGAGATACTTCAGAAAGATATTAAATGCTTGAGCTTGCTAAGGATGTAATTCAAGGTCGATCAAATGGCACCACAGACTACATGTATCTGACCCCACTGAGGTGGGAAACAGCTTTTGATAATAATCATGACAATGATTCATTCAAAACTGTGAAGAAACGAAAGTCATATATATAATGGGGTACAAAGCTTCACTTCCTTTCAGTTTTTGTAGTAAAAAAAAAAAAATGAAGTACAAAATCTCCAAAAAAAGTGCAGGCAGCAATGTAACATATAAAACAGCAAGCAAAAGCAATAAATTTCAAGCAGGTTGTCAAAGTGAATGATTAAACTTTGAACCAGGTAACCTATTAAAAAATGGAAGGAGTACTTAAAAACATCCTACTGGTTACTGGAGAACCTACTATATCTGTGTTTTCTGTGTAGCATAGAAAATGCATGACGAACAAATTTTGCTCATTTTTTTCTTTTCATTTCTTCTAGCTTTTTCAAAAGTCTAAACGACAAGTTTTTTGTGCAATCAATGAAGGAACCTGATGAAAAACATTGCTAACAAGCAAAGCACTTATCCGTATATTGGAACCTAAGAAACTTTTGGCCAAACTACTTCAAAATGAAGTTCTAATAATTTGACATCTGCCTTGCATACCTCCTAGTGATGTTCCGGGTCAAGAAAAAATTAACACAGCCAATGAACTATGAAAAATTTTCAAGTTAATAATAATGGTGGGGAAAGAATTCTCCTCTATAATGCAAAAAGAAAAAAAGTAAACATCATGAGCCACCAGTTGCCATAGAAGTACAATCAAAACAATGACAATTGAGATCGCAAGCACAACCAACAAACAGTGATTCTCTGCTTCAAACTTTAAAGAATATTACATGGTAATATTAATTGGTTTGGAGGAAGATATATGATTTATTTACATTAAGGACTGAACATAAAAGCAGGATCGGTGATGGATTCATACTACCTCAGATTTTGCCTTCTCTGGTTCTTGGTGACGCAAAGGAGGCAATACCCCATTTTCTATGAGTGGAAGATCTTCTTGTGCATGTGATCCGCCTCTTTGCAGATTATCCTGTGGTAATGATTGTAACAGCATCTTGGAAGAAATGGACTTGACATGTTCATGGTAGGCATCTGTCTCTCTATCTTTTGCGGGAATTTCTTGAATTTCAGTGGTTTCAACCACATAATCATCAGCCTCTTCCCCATCAATGTGAGTATGGTCGAAGGATACTGAGTTTTTTTGGTTCTCCACATATGGCAACTTTGTAGAATCCACACTGACAATAATGAAATGCATGATTATGGAAAGTATACGATGAGAATGCAAGAAACATCCATAAATCACAAAATTACATCCATAAATCACAAAATTGTCAATCTTCATGTGCACTTTTTGACACCCCAAGAAGCTCAGGCTTTTTGAAATGTTTTTTTGGATGTTGCACATAGCTCAGAGTATTTGAATTTGTGAATGTTTTTTCCACCCAGATCAACAGCTGGATTGGCTCATGTTAGGCACTGTATGCAATGACTAATTTGGGTTGGAAAACACAGCACTCATTGCATTGGCACAACTCAGTTTCAATTTTCCTCCATACATGGACCAAGATGAAATGATCCTCGGTTCTCAAGACGAGGATCCTCACCTCACAATACATCTAAGCTGAAAAGACGTATGCTAATACAAGCGAACAATTGAAAACAAACAGAGTATCAGCAGCTGGATTGGCTCATGTTAGGCACTGTATGCAATGACTAATTTGGGTTGGAAAACACAGCACGCATTGCATTGGCACAACTCAGTTTCAGTTTTCCTCCATACATAGACCAAGATGAAATGATCCTCTGTTCTCAAGAGGAGGATCCTCTGTTCTCAAGACATCTAAGCTGAAAAGACGTATGCTAATACAAGCGAACAATTGAAAACAAACAGAGTATCAGCATAGCTTAAAAAATGGCAAAGAAAGAGAAATGAGTTGTACCAGTTATATGGATTTTCTTCTGTACCAATTTTGGTAGAATCTTTGCTCTGCCTCATCTTCTTATGCTTCCAGTTTAAATCATCACTCATATCATGGGAAGAACGTTGCTGCGGTCGTTTCCTTCCACCAAGGGAAGAATTTGCACCACTGTCACTGGATAGTGCTTTCACCCCACTCAAGTCCTGCATAGAAGTTTGTCGATGCCGACCCCCTTTCCTTCCGTAAGTGCTCAACTCAGCATTCAACGCCTGTGAACTTTTAACATTCTCACCCACTGTAGGCACCTCAAATATTACTTTTGGTTCTTCAAGAACTGAAACTGCAGTTCGTGATTGACCAATGATTCTGCCCATCGTTTTATCCTTTCCACTTACCCTGCGCTGATCAAATGTACCTGTAGCTTCCTGAGAGTTCTCCAATAGGGAAGAGATGGATTTCAGACCATTTTGAGAATAATTATTTCCCAATTTTTCATCTAATGGTCCATGCTCAGATGCTGTTAGCATCTTTTCATCATTTAGATCAATTATTTTATCAGGAGAAGGCTTAAGTATCAAATTTGCACACTTTCTGACCCATGCCAAAGGGGTAGAGATATGCGGTGATCCCCTTGTAGATTCTTGCTTGTTAACCGGGCCAACTTCATAGTCAACATCAGCTGCGTCTTTTAATTTACTCGAAAGCCTCTCAGAAACCAGTGCAATAGTTTGTGCATCAATCCATTTTTCTGATGCTAGTTTCCTCTCTTTTGAGTCCAAATCTGGTGGTGGTGTTTCAGAAAGTGCCTTGTTCTCCAAGGCAGTTTTCAGAGCTTCAAGTTTTACGAGACTTTCAATCTGAATCTGGATTCCTTCGCTGTCTGCATGCAGTAACTCCCTCTGTTTTTGCAGTTTCTCTGTTTGGACTTGAAGTTCATCAATGAAATTTTTAATCTCAGACCATTCTTTAACTCTTTGCTTTTGATCAAGAGCTATATCTGCCCTTTCATTTTCAAGCCTTCTCATTTCCGATGAAACATGTTCAAGATCTTTTGCAATCAGCTCCTTCTGAACACTGATGTACTTGAGTTCTTTGGCCTTTTCCTGCTCAAATGCTACTTCCTTTTCCCTTAAATATCTTTGGATCTCTTCTCTCCTCCTAGCAATAGAGTTCTCCAGCTCTTGCCTCTGTAATTCAATATCTTGTATAAAATCTGCTCGCTCCTGCTGAATCTTGACAAACCAATCAGAATGTTCATGCTCCATTTTACTTTGGAAGGATTCACGTTCATGGGCAAGAGACTCAAGATCACGAGTGAACCTATCTCTTAGTGCATCCTTCTCCACCCTAAGGCAGTCCTTTTCATTTTTAAGGAACTTGCTCGCTGCATTTTTCTCTTCAGCAACTCGCTCAGCTTCTTTTTGCAGCTCCTCCCTTTTCTCGTCCATCAATTGCCATTCATATTCAAATTTCTCCTTCTCAGTTTTCAACAAATCTAATCCAACCATGAGCTCCTGCCTTTGGGCTCTCAAACTATCAATTTCTTCCTTAAGTTTAGTTTGTAGACACAATAATTCATCTCTTTCATCTTTGGTGATTTCTAATTTCTCTTGTGCCAGAAGAATTTGTTTCCTTTCTTCTTCCAGTGCATCCTTGCATTTTTTGATATCCTGCTTCATATTGGCAATCTCCTCTCTTTCCTTCTGCATCAACATCATATCTTTTTCTGCAGCTTCTTTTGCAGAACTTAGGCTCTGCTCTTTCCCACTGAGTGTACTCAACATCTGTGCAATGTATCTTTCCTTCTCTGCCACTGAATTTAACCGCTGCTCGAAGTCATGTACCCTCCCCTCGATTTCGTTCTCCTTGTCATTCAGATCAGTTTCCCTAAGCTCAGAAGCCTGTCTCCTGATCTCAAGCTCATCTTCCATCATCTTGCGCTTTTTCTCCAAATCAGCTTCAACCTCAGATTTTCTCTTTTCCAAAGCAGCTTGTTGTTCAGCTGTTAGCTTTTGAATTTCATCCTGCCATTATTTATCAGAGCAGAAAAATGGTGCTCGTTGGAAAAAATTTTATATTACCACGATCAAAACTTTCCGTGAAAATGGAAAAATAACAAACTATACGGATGTTTTGTCATTAAAAAAATATTTAAATCTGGAAATATAACCACCCCCGGAGACTTCTTCTTTCATAACCCAGATTAATTTGATTGCCCCAACCAAGCATCACAGATGCAACCCCAAGAATCTCCTCCATATTGAAATTTGATGTCAATTCACCTGGGGCATGACCCCGGTGTGATTTGCCATATCTTTAGTCCAACTTGATTCATTTCAGACTAAAATCAATGTGCCTCAGGCATATTAAGTCATGTTGAACGAATTTTAAAACTAGCAACCAACAGCTGGTAAAGATGAAATAAGTTCAGAAAAGCACATCCTTGATCTTCCAATACAGAAATTTCGGAGTGACCCTACTCATTTGACAAAAGGAAAGGAAAAGCAATTTTATTATCAGGAATAAAATAAAAGCTCACATGTGCCTTGCCACCAATCTTTTCTTGTAAAATGAGCAACTCCTGCTCCCTCTTATCAAGGAGTGCTTCCCTTTCAATGACAGCCTGTTAAGTTTCAAGAAATAACAAGTGAAAAAATCTGATTTTACCCACAATAACAGCCAATAAGAACCAATTTAAAAAGTTATGAATCTGTAATTATTAAAAATATGAACAGACAAACCTCCTCTCTAGATGAAAAGGAAACCATTTTTGCATCTAGTTTGGATTCTTCCTCTTTTAAAGCTAGAAACTCTTTCTCAATCTCTGCTTTCTTAGCCTCTAATTCTTTTTCAAGACGACTTAAATTTTGAGATTTTCCAAGAATGAATTCCTCCCGCTGATTTAGCAAGGCCTGCCCTTCAAGTAATCTTTCTTGACCTTGCTGTAAAGTTTGCCGGCGTTCAGACAGGCTTTTGCGCTCAAGGCTGATTTCTTTTTCTTTAGCATCACACCTGCCACATGAAAAGAAAATCATCCTGAATGAAATCCCCAAATAATGTCAGAAAAACCCAACTCCACATCAAATAATCTAGTCAAAGGTGGCAGATGATCCTGCATTTCTATTGAGAATTCACTTGCGTTGTTTAAAAGCGACAAAGGATTATCAGAGAGAATATTTCATTATTTCTCTTCACTAAATCATTATACACTAAAAGCGACAACAACATTTGCAGATGGTGCTCCACACTCATTGGTTGCTGCAAGAAAGTAATAGCTGGCAGAAGGACTTGAAAGTTGACACACAAGAAAATTCAAAACCTTACAAAGATTATTACAACAACAAGGTTCCATATCTAAATATTTAGTGAAAAAGCATCATCAAATGCCCGGTCAAAAAAAAAAAAAACACAGAACTATATGATCACATTGTTAGGGTGATTAAAAATTCTAACTCCCATAGTTTTTGAAATTGTGAGGGTTGCATCAGTCTCAAAGATCCTGTTCTGGGCATGAAAATATGCCATTTTCTGTGTACTTAAATTTTCAATTCTGGGCATAATGGAGGAAGAATGAACTCTAAAGGATTATCAGAATTTTTCAGGTGGCTTATGTGCAGATATACCCTCATCATAGAAAAGATCCATGGTACCCTCCTAAAAGTGATTGACACCAAAACTAATCACAAAAAAAATAATAAAGAAATAAATAAATAAGTCATAAGGGTATATAGATGAACGTAACAGTATCACCTAAAGAAAAAATAAAAGAGATGAGAGGGTTCCATAACCTACTCAGACTTGAAATGTGAAGATCGTCTTCTAAGTTCATCTTCACGAGCTTCAACTTCTTGTAACTTTCTTTCAGCAGTGCTATGATATCGCTTTGCCTCTGCTTCTAATAATTCAGCTGCATGGAGCTTTGCCTTAGCATCTATAAACTTCTTTTCAGCATCCTCTATCATGATGCGTGCTTCTGCCAGTTTACTCTCAGAAGCAACCTTTGTTTCAGCAGCTTCAGCACGCATCTCATGTAAGGCTTTCTCAATCTACACGGAAACTGGTTAGTCATGAGTCATGACTGGGGAAAATATGCTTCAAGACAAACCTCTAACAGCATAAACCAATTACATGAGAACTCAATGATCAAACAAAGGTTACATGCCTAATTCTCATTGCAAGACAGAAAATATCAACAGATTTATCAGCCAAATATGAACAAGGAATTCTCACATTTGTTACAGCTCTATCATACATTATATGAGCTACAACAAATGTGGAAACCATGGAAGAAGAAATAAGCAAGTTTCCACTTGCAGTAGGTTTACATCAAGGTTCAGCTCTTAGCCCTTACCCTTATTTTTTTATTCAAGTCATGGATGATCTCTCTAGACATTCACAGAATGAGATAACATGGTATATGTAATTTGCAAATGATATGGTTTAGATAGACAAGACAAGAAAAGGTGTTAATTTGAAGTCCAATACAGAGTAGTTCAACTATGGAGATAAAAGTGATCCATTGGCAAGGACTACTACAAATTATTAAGAGCCAATCGAAACCCAATCATACTTTACAAATGAAATTTTAGCAGAGCAAAAAAAAAAAAACTTACATTCTCCACGCACTCTTTCTCAACACCTAGAGCCCTTTGCAGACTTTCTTCCCGCCTCCTCACTTCTGTCAGAGCAGATAAGTGTGCAGCTTGATCACGCTTACGCATTGCTTCAGCAGAATCTGCAGAAATTTTAGCTTCTTTGTATTTTGCTGTCCATTCCTCCCTTTCCAGTAAGAGGAGACCCATGTGGTGTTGATACTCATGAATCTACAGGAATCATAATAAGACTGGGGGGGTTATCAGGTGCATTTAGGACAAATCACAGGCAATGTCACTATTCCCATCATGCAGATTACATATGATGAAAATGAAAGGTCAGATTTTGTCAATGAGCAAATGAGTAAATAAACTTTAAATAGACTAATGCTTGACCCTCTTGATGCGTTAAACAGCATTGAAGTATTAAGCAAACTAATCAACATCTACTTTATAAAAAAAAGCACAATTAAGACATTTGCTTCTTAAGATAATCATTTCACTTCATCACAAAAACTAATGGCCGAGATGAGTGCATAAAGGCAAGTATAAATTCATTTAATAACACTGTAAGACAAGAAGAAGCATTGAAAATGTGGCTTCAAAAACTTGTGTAGTATGGCTCTACTCCTGAATCCAATCAGGTTCATTGACAGTATATAAATGAGTTCAACAAAATCACTCGCCAATTACAAGAAAGCCCCGAGTTCTTGCAAAAATGCCACATAAGCAAGGGCCATGAAACACTCACTCTACTAAAGAAGTCAAGTGGGCACTCACTGAATAGGTCACTGGGAGGAAATTTCTCTTCATCAATAGCCAAATCTCAGTACCACACAGTGTCAGGCTTCCAAAGGTGGCTCACGCTAGCAGACTAGAAAGTTAATACTACTAACAGTTACAGGAGGCACGATTTCCGAGTTAAAGACGTATACTCAACAACAGTTCAAAACAAATGCTTCTCCCACTCGCACCTTGTGCTACTAATGCCAGCCAAGCACATCAATAAGACAAACCTGTTTTCTACACACCTTGTAATTCTACAGCGATTGTCATCAACTTACACAGAATTATCCACAAAAGATCCCATTTTCTGAAATTCAATCAAGTTTTCAATCCAAGAGATGACCAATACCGCAAAGAAAATCAAATTACATAATTTCTGTGACAAGATTCAAGAAAATGAGAAATCACGCCAGCTTACCTCCTTCTCGAGCCTCGTGATGTAGGCGATGAGAGCGGCCTTGTCCCTTTTCCTGATCGACTCTTCGTCGAATCCCGCGTCCCGGAGACGCCTCCAGATTGCATCATCGGTGAGAGAGAAATGATCACCGCCGCTCCTCAGAAGCGGAGGAGTCGGAGCCTCCAGAACCCTAGACGCCGGAGACAGTGCCGGGACGGGTTTTGCAGCGATGGGAGAGATGAGCGGCTGCGGATGGCTCGCCATGACTCGGCGAGTCGGGAAAACCTAGTCCGTATGGCCGATCGATGGCTTGCTTGCCACTTTCCCTTCTCGGGTTTTTCTCACCAGGCTTTCCTTCTGCTTTCGTAGCCGAGTGTACTCGAATCTGTTTGATCCTTTTCTTGCCACCTTACCAATTTTTTTTCTCGGCGCAACTGGTGTGAGTCTGCGGATTTCACAAAATGGTGGTGTTCGGTGTACTTCCCGCTTAGAATGTATTTGATTCAATCGTGACCGTTTAAGTCCCCATCATCATCGTATCTTAGAATTTTTTTAATAGTGACGTATTTTTTTATAGAATCTATTTTAGTTTATTTGATATATTCATATCTTAATAATTGATTGATTTGATATATAAATATCTTAATAATTTTATCTTTTCCGGCATTACATATCTTAATAACCGTTACATTAAATAATGAAAACGTTATGAAATATTTGTATAGAATCGGTTTGACGGAATATGAACTTTGGTTCGGCATAAAAGAAATGAGAAGTTGAAATTTTTATTGAGGTGGTATATAAATATCATAGTAATTATATTTTTTTCATTATCGAACATATTTCCAGCCGTCGCTTCCATATATAAGACAAGTTCTAGATCATCTATTCGAATTTAATACCGTAGCAGCAAGAAAATGGGATAAGGGGAATAGTCTTTACAGGATTGATTCGACCGAAAGTGCCTTTGGTTCCACGGAAAGGAAAGGTCCTCAGAAATTTACATGTAATTCTTTGGTTGAGCCATTCTTGATAGTTCGATTAAATAAAAAAAATTACCATATTATTTATTTCTATAAACTTATTTATAAATATAAAAAAATCTTAATAGAAAACTTTGGTTTAGCGTGACCCACGTGGATTAAATTAATTTTTAAACTTTATTCTAATAAAAAAATATCATAACCATGCAAACCGATTACTTGCAATGGAATTAAAAAACAAAAAAATAAATAAATAAACGATTTTACGAAAACGTTTTCCCTGAAATAAGGACTTTTTGGGGGATTGAAAGATAAATGAACGGCAGGAAGTGAAAACATCAGCCGTCTGCGTTGTGGGTGGATGAGTCGCATCACTTTTCCAAGGCTAGCACTTCCACCGTTTAATATCTATCTGAATCGGGGTCGATGGGGAAGTGATAGAAGCGTTTGGAACGTAAAAAAAAAGCCAGTTTCTCTTAGATAAACAGCGACACATGCCGATGACGCCGTCAACAACGTGTTTGGTGTGGCTGGAGCTTATCAAAAACAGTCGCCATATGGCCTATATAGAGCTTTAATCTAAATGATTTTGTTGATTTTAAGTGATCAGCTAATGCGAAATATGATGACTGATTTAAAACTTATTGACACGCCCAAAATTAAGCGCCTTACTGGAATTTTAGTAAGGTCGACATTACTCAATCGCAATCTAAATCATTAACTTTGTACTTTTTATATTCGACAACTGAAACAATGGAATATTTACACACGTAAAAGTGGGTCACTAACATGAGGGTCACTCACTAACACGCGCAAGTACAGTTTTTTCAGGAAATTACAGGTGGACTTTCTACATGAGGGCCACTCACTAACACAAGCGAGTACTAGTTTTTTCGAAAATTGTAGGTCGACTTTCTACATGAGGGTCACTAACATCCCATATATGCAATATATATATATATATATATATATATATAATAGGATGAGCCCAAAAACAACGGGGTTGCTAGTGTATGTTTGGCAACCGACGCTCCCAATTGTGCAATCCTATAGGGCAATTTAGAGCCGTCCATTTGAGTACTCCTTTACACAGCCTCTTTCGTATGCAACAAATGAAACATCTGAGAGAATACCCAAAATCCCAAAACAACAAAACCCCAAATCCATTCACAACGTCTGTGTCATGCACAACGAGAACAAGTTGGGACAACAGAGGGGCAGTCTAATTATTGTGCAGAAGCAATGGATATGAGCAGAAAGCACAGTTGGCTAGCAACTACTTAGATGAAGAGAGATGAGGCAACTCACTAATGAAGAAGGGTTGGCCAAATAAACCACAACAAAGATCATATGTGGTCATAGCCATCGACAAAGAAGAAATGATGGCTAGAAAAATCTGATTAATCAATGGTAGATGTCGATACTTGAAATAGCAACTAACAGAGTTTTTTGTTTGCCTGTGTCATGGAAAAAAGGAGCTATGGTGAGGTAGGCTTAATTAATGGTATCTATTCTGATGGAAAACAATTTAAATAATATAGGTTGAGAGTTTCTCTTACCAAGGAGAATTTTATAAATTTTCTTTTTCCTTTGTGAATTTGTTTGATTTTAAGTAAAAATACACAAGATTTGGGGTTTACATATTCTTTTATGACACGGCACTAACAAGGTAGCATGAGATTGGTTTCGTCATCCACAATTGGTCAGATGAGAAACTGGTGTATAAATAGGGGATGGTAATAGAAAAAGACCATCTAGATAACTTGATTTAAAATGTCTTAAGATATCTTCATTTGTCTGGATAACTCAATAAATTTTGAATTTAAATGTAAGATTAATATCAGTTAATAAAAGAATCACATGCATCAAATGGTAATTAATACCAACATAGCAAGCTTCATCAAAGGACACCATCAATCTAATGTCTGACTTATTTAGAAATTAATACAAGATTAACAAAAGATGCAAAAAAGAGAATTTTATTTTATTTTTTAATAAAAACTAATCAACAAATACATTTCATCTATAATAGTAATACAACAACTTCCCTAGTAAGGTCAATCTAATCCCATAGGTGTTCAAAGGGATAAAGGAATTTAGCAAGATTCTTGTAAAATAAAAATTTAGAATCAACACATCTCTAAACTCTTTCCAATAATTTATTGAACTTTTACACAACTGAGCACTTCATGATTTAGAAACTTCTAAACAGATTACAATTTTGCAACTTAAAATTCCATAGCTTCTAAAGAAGCAGTTGCAATAGCGCCCTAGTTTTCAAATTTTGAAATTTGTCTTGCACCTAAAATTCAGCTTTCAAACAAAGCTCAAATAGCTATAAGTCCAAAACATTGTGGTACCCAACTACTAAAAACATATTATTAAGCTTCGAGATTACGTTTGGTTAGTAATAACAATTTTAGCATGTTTGAAACTCATTTTTGAAAAGTTTAGCATCTATTTTGAACTTAGATTCGAGATTCAGACAAGGTTGGACTAATAAGGGAGAATTCAAATGTTGCTAGAGTAAAAAAAAATGATTCAGACATAGTAGAGCCATTTCGAACATAGCAGAGTCAATTCGGATATGACTAAAGCAAGAAGCTACAGAATATTTGAAATCCAAGTTCAAAACTATTGAGTTTATAACTTAGACATAACCATTGCAAAGATTCCCAAATCTTAAATTTAACTTCGGACATAGCATATCACTTTCAAACTTCACTTTCATATTTGCAATTATATTTTTGGACATATCGTTTTTGGAGCAATTTCAGTATTTTGATCATAACTTTCTCATCTAAACTCGCAATTATGTGATTCTTAGCTCGTTGGACAAATAATTTTAAGAGATATAACTTTTATATTGATCAATTCTTCTAAATCAACCTTTATATATGAGTTATTGGGCCCCAAAGTGATACCTTCTGATTCAGACATGATTTCGGACATATGAAGCTGTGAATACAATTACAGTATTTTGGTCATAACTTTCTCATCAAAATTCAGAATTATATGATTCTTAATGTGTTAGAAATATAAGAATAAAATATATAACTTTTATGTTGAATAATTTTTCTAAACATACTTCCATAAGTTTTAGAAATTGCTTCAATGTGATGCCTTTTAGACTTTTCAAACATCAAAATTTGTAAAATAAGCTGAAATTTTCAAAAGGTGTTATTTTGAAACAATTTTTGGTACTCATGGAGGAAGATTTGGAAAATTTATTCAATATAAAAGTTTTATCTTTTGTTCTTATATTTTCAACTCATTAAAAATAATATAATTTTCAATTTGGATGAGAAAGTTATGGCTAAAACATTGCAAATATCTCTAAAGCTTCACATGTCTAAAATCATATCTGAATTAGAAGGCGTCACTTTTGGGCCAAATGACTCATATATGAAGGCTGATTCAAAAAAGGTTGAAGGGTCACTTTGGAGCCCAATGACTCGTATATGAAGGTGTCCCTCTATTCGAACTATATGTAGGTTAAGGATACTATAAGATTGAGAATCCTATATAGGTGACTCTCTAGATGTGCCAAATTTCTATAACAAAAATTTTTCTATCAGTGTTGCCTCCACTTGCCATGAAATTATTCCTGACACTCTCTTCATCCAATTCTACCATTGATTCTTACCCAATTTGATTTCCTATAGTTTCATGTTCACTGTCATCTTTAGGTAACTCCAAAATGGTAGCCTTTCATTTCTCAAATAAATCCTGTATTATCTCATACGCTGACATTCACTTGATCTATTCATTTAAGAAACATTTCCATTATTGTTCTAATATAAACCCACACAATATACCAGGTTATTTTATTTTTCTTGTGGATGAAGATGCAATATTTGAGATTTTGACTTTTGCGTCGTATGTCCATCACTTTACTATATTGCTTGAAGGCATATTAAAATTTTCTTTAAATTGAAACAAAGCAATAATATGCTTATATGCAATGCCATTAAACAAAAATAGTTCATAAGGATAATTTGCAATTATTTTTTTCACATTCCACTCCACTGAATATTTTTTCTCGATTTACTTATTACCAAACCTGAATACATACCATAATTTAATATCATCATCCACATGTTTAAGCTCAGTATTATAATAATTGATTTTCTTAACTTTTGTTTAAAACTCTTTAAATATCTCTCGACTGTAGATTATTGACATCTCAGCTTCAATTGCGTGCTTTGTTTTTATAACAGGCATTCCATACAAGATGACATAATCAGCTTGCAGTCTCACCTTACACCTTTTCTCAGTTGCTCGTTTGTAACCTCCAAAAAAATCAAGCGAATTAGTCTTGTGATTTGTAAATATATCAAACATGAAATTTAGACTTTCACTTCTACCTGTAGTTGTTATATCAGCTAAGAAAATATGCCGTGAGTAAGTTGGTATCCACATATTGCGAATATTGTACATATTACGTAACAATTTTTTCAATTGCAAGCCATACTATTCAATTAGTAATTTCCATTTCTCTTCAAATTCATCATACTTTTAGAACCCAAAATATAATTATTCCAAGAGGATACAAAATTTGGATTACTATAAATTATATGCCCAAACTTTTTAGGTAACTTTTTGTTAATATGTCAAATACATAGTTGGTTATGAGATTGCAAAAAAACTTTCACAACTACTACCATAATTGCTGGGTCTTGATCAATTATTATTGCTTTTGGAGAAATTTCATCCATGACATTCAGCCAAGTCTTAAACAATCACTTAAAATCATCAATTGTCTTACTCAAAAGAATACCGATATTAAGCAATATTGACTGTTTATGATGATTTACATTCGCAAATGGTCCAAATAACATATCATATTTATTCATTTTATATATAATGTCAAAACAAATGATATCATAAAAAATCTTATAATCCATTTTTAATATGTCATCCATCCAAAAACAAGATAATAAATATTTGTCACTATCAATATTCATCTCAAAACTAAAGTTTGCATCTTCAATAATCTTTTTTATGAAAGTATTTATGCAAAGCTTATTTGCTTACATTATACTTTGCCTATCTTTTTTGTAAAGCTTTCCTAACATCTTTATGTAAAAAACTTAATTGAGACATACTTTCTGTTTCAATTTTAAAAAAGTTAACAGTTCTAACAACTCCTACACTTAATCTTTAAAGATTTCCACAAGATCTAATCGAACATTTAGAACTCTCCTATGTGATTGCAAGTAATATGGCTTAATAGGAGTTTCATACTTATGATTATAGACTTTCACAAATTTGTAATTATCTATTCAATTTTCCCAGGCCTTTTATTTATGATTAGAGTAGCATTATAATTATAATGGGTTATATTTCATGCCTTAAATTGTCAATCCTCATGTTTCATGGACTTTTTGACTCGCATTCTAGATTTTAAACATCTAAAAATACGGTGAAATTTTTTTTCACTTTTTAACTTCCTTATTTGACCCTTTTTGATATTAAATCCACACTACTTCGCATAATGATTATAAAACTGGTATGCATTATTTTTCAGTATTAAACTTCCTCTTTAGACTGGGCTTTATATCATCAGAGGCTATTGAAATGAAGCTGATTGTTATATTTTATGTATCTACACCTTTTGATAAAATATCAGTATTGACTTCTACAATTTTGGACATGGCTTCATCATAAGGCCTATAGATCATAAAATAAAAAAAAGACAAGTAAATTCTTTTAAGCTACACTAAGATACATGGCTGTGTTGAGTTTACTTAGTGCCGAGTTTGTAATATTTAGGGGGAAAATGAGGAGGAAATAAAAATTAGATTCTACGTATAACCTGAATCATCTCAGCTGAACAAGCCTGAATGTTTAACAGAGTCTACCACTGACGACCTTGACTAAGATAGCAATCAGTGACCTCAACCTCAACTGAACTGTGAACCTTTAATGTAGTTGTGGGGGAAGGAGAAGAAACAAAGGAAAAAAAGGAAAGACCAAGCACTTGGATGAGAGAGGCGAGAGAAGTTGTTGGGGTTGGACTTAGTTAGAGAAAAGGTTGCTTGGGGTTGGGTTGGAGGGAAGGGCTCCTTTGTTTGAGGGAGAAGCTATTGTTGTTATCAAATGGCAAGAGCAAAAGGAAAAGAGAGAAGAGAGAGGAAAAATGCATGATATTTCTAATTCGAGGTTTGGGATTTTCTTAAATTTGGGGTTTTGTCGTTGTGGGAGTGGGAGGAAGAGAGAGGAAGGAGTCCTTAGGGATTTCTTCATTGCGAAAGTGAGAGGAAAATAGTGGAAGAAAGAGCCCTTCTTGGATTTTGAGTTTTCTCGTTGCACTTGGAAGAAAGTTGTTGCACACAAAAGAGGTTGCATAAAGCAGCACTCAGTAACTAATTGGACGACTCTAATCTCTAGAGCGGGATCAGACGGCTGGGAGCTCGGTTGCCAAAAAACACCCAAATAACCTATTATTTTCAATACTTTCTCTATATATATGTATGTATGTACGTGTATATATATACGTATATATAGTGGGACCGGAATGCTTAGTTTCTTACATTTCATGGATAATAATAATTAAAAAAAAACATGTTAAATGTCGCCCATTAGATTTTTTACATCTCTAATAAAAATTTGCTCAGTCTTTATTTTGGCTATTCCTATCTTAACATGTCAATATGCTAATTTTATTAATTTTCTCATCATGTCTGGTTATTTGAATATCTTCCTTCCATCCAAACAAAGGCAAAAACTTTCTATGTATGTGTAATCATCAAATTATTTGAACCGATCGATCTAAAATGCCTGCCTCCATCACATCTCTTTTCCACTCATGCATAGGAGAGGCAATTAATCACATGACTAAGATGTGGACTTTCACATGCACTAAGTCATTCCCCCTTCAAATAAAAATATTAGAGGGCAAAATATAACAAAATAGTTTTTGAAATTAATATTATAACAATATATAATAAAAAATAATACAATTTTAATATATAAATTTATAGAATGAATTTTGCCCCACCCAGCCCAATGACCGCTGACTGCTTTGAAGGGATTCACTGCAGCAACCAGAGTAGCCTTATTTTAGTTTTACAAAAGAGTCTTGAGTGGTTCTTCCATGATTCCGGGCAGTGATGATCACGATCGATCCTCCAGTGCAATCTCATGTTAAATGGACAGTTCATCTACGTTTTCATGGCAATCTTTTGGCGATGGAAAGGGTAACCTTTTGTGCCATCTGTTATCTCGTGCTTGCCGGAGGCGGAATGTGCAACTCACATGGAAACTAGAGAAGCGGACGCTGGACGGTGGAAATAAGAATTTCTTTTGATGGGAGCCTTGCCATCCACCTGGCTTCACACAGCATACGGCTTAGAGTCTTAGCCGGTGGAGGCCAGTGATCGTGATGATTTATCATATGCTAAGACCTACTGTATGAACCGTGGGTTAACCTATTTCCATACGAGAGGGAATATAAGAAATTCATCTACATCTCTTGTTCAATGGTTTTATTTTATAACTATTATTTATATTTTGAATTATTGCCTTCGATCTATTATAATTTTATTTATGTTATAATATAGATCATCCCCTATCCCATTGGCATCCCTGCAAATTTTTTAATGAAGATTTCCACCCAAATTATTTATTTGAGGCCTAAGATGATTTATAAATTGGGAATAGGGAAAATGAGTGGAAAGTTTTCTAACTTTTTTCACTTATTTTTATATAATTTGATATTTTAATTGCATAATCATCTTATTTTTTCTTCTTATGATCCATATTTTTAATTATTATTTTTCATCTTTTTATCCAAAATATATACTTATTTGTATTTTATTTATTTTATTTTTATTCATTACACTATTATACTCTCTCTTCCTTTATTTTTTTATCTTCATTTTTTCTCATTTTTTGTCCCTATTCATAAACAAATCCCAAATTTAATTTATTTATAGTATTTAACACTACTTAGCTAAAATTCAAAAAACTATCCCAATTAAATGGCTAAAAATATTAAAGGAATTTTGAAATGTACATAGTTAATGCTAATTGAGATAAATTTTATAACATATTTAAGTATTAATTTGAGATAATTTTTTTTAAATCCTAAGTTATGTCAAGCATAATGAATGGACGAAAATTAACCTCTACATCATTATGGACCACAAGCAAACTATTTGCATAAACAATTTCATGACAAACTTTTGTAAGGAATCATTCCGTAGCTATATATCCAAACAGGCGCTTAAGTTAATTAATCAACAGCCATCCATAGGCAAGGCTAGTGAGCTGCCAAATAAAACCAGTTTTAGATACATGTATGTATGTATACACACACA
>JAYJMB010088542.1:0-15524 GCA_036873735.1 Pouteria campechiana | reverse complement strand
GAAAGATTGAAAAATGAAAACATAGGTAATTATGTAAAAAAGTAGAATTATTATCATAATTATATATATATATATATGAAAAGCAGCCTTGGAAAATAATTTTTCTTTTCTTTAGTTGATTATTTCAAAGAAAATTTTCAAGCTTCAAATGCTGAATAGGCATTTAATTATAAGTTTATTTATTTTATGACTTATATCTTCCCTTTATCTTCCTAGAATAAATTCTATTCCTTTTCAATGCTTAGCCGACCAATTACCTTCATCCCATTCAACTAGGATTCGTACCTCGCGAGAATTTAATGGGATGTGGTTCCACCTTTTGGGGGTTGATTAATATTCGCAAAGATTCGTGTGCCTGAAAGAAAAATGTGCTAAAATGTGTGAACTGTTTTAAATTCTGGCATGATTAACATCATGTTGATAATATTCTCTAGATTTGTCTTTTTGACCTTACTCCCAGTGGAACCCACACTTGAAATTTTCCAGGCCTTTAACATCGTCATGTATACCAAGTTCATTCACAGCCCGCAAAATGTGAGGCGTCAAGATGTGGGCAGCCACAAAGTCCTACCGCTACAAAAGAGATTAAAAAAAAATTGGAGAAAGGCAAAAATACAGCCGAAGAAGGAAAGAAATGTAAATCGAATTTGGACCGTATCTTGCAGTCCCATCCACAGAACCATGCTCTAGAAGGATGGCTTAGAGGGAGGTTATGGAATCATAAATCTGTAGTCATTTTATAAAAAAGCCTGTTTGCTTTTAATGCTAAGATACCATCAATAATATAGACTTGATTGGATGGCCGAAAACGAAAATAGAATTTTGTAAATTGGATGCTCACCATGATATAGATTAGTATAGTTATTTTTCAATATTGCAGTTTAAATTTTATAAATTTAAAATCTGCGCATGTTAAATCTTGGGAGAAGAGAGAACTCCTCAATTACAGCGTTTAAATTACAATATTAAAAATTTAATGCCCACAACTTTCAAATTACAAGATTAAAGCACAATATCAAAAGATAATTGTTTTAATTTATAATATAATAAACTTGAAAGGTTCTAATTTGCAAAATCCTAAAA
Organism: Pouteria campechiana; assembly: GCA_036873735.1. Lineage (NCBI taxonomy): Eukaryota > Viridiplantae > Streptophyta > Magnoliopsida > Ericales > Sapotaceae > Pouteria > Pouteria campechiana. The sequence goes on along the minus strand of JAYJMB010088542.1, from coordinate 14,441 downwards.
AAAAAAAAATGAAAGAAAATTTTTGACCACTAAAGAGTATTTAATCAATCTTAAATGTTTTGATTATTACCTATTTATTTATAATTAAAATTATTTTATCTTTATTTACTTTACAACTTATTTTTATGTTAATATCATTTATTTTTTTAATTTCTTTTATTCCTTCCAACCAAAGAAGCACGATCGAAGCTTAAGGGTATATTTGAGAATAAGAAAAAGATATGCAAAAAAAGAATATGAAAATGTAAGAAAAAAGTGAGGGAAATAATGTGATGTAATAGGCAATAATTATCAGAAATAAAGTAAATAAAAATAATATAAATAAGTTTTTTATAAAAAATAAAAATTAAAAATTAAAAATATAAGTAATAATAAGAAAAAGTAGAGTTGTTAAGTAGTTAAGATATTAAATCATATTAAAGTTATGAAAAATAATAAAAATATGTGAAAAAGTTTTTTACCCTTTTTTTTCATTACTAAACACATCCTAATTAAGGAGAAAAGAAATGTTCATTTTTTCAATGAAATTCATTTTTTAATGAATGATATGACATATAGTTATTAGCATAAATATATTTTTTATTAATATTTATATTTTTAATTATTATATTATATTTATTTTAATTTTATTTACTTAATGACTAACATCATCTCTATTTTTTTTTTCCATTTCAATTTTTCTTTCTGCTGCCAAACTGCCTTGTGGCTAAAATCAGCTACAAAGGACTATTTTTCGAAGGACACCCCTACCGGGAATTTCCAGAAATAAACAGCTAGCTAGGATTCAAAGTGGCAGAATCTTTACTATTGAAACCTCTTTCTGAGTGGGATCGCATTGTTCCTATTCTCTCCATGACTTGGCTTTTAAGTTCAAACTTCAAATTGGGTTGGGTTTCACAGAAGGGCCAAACCCCAAAAGATAAGAGCGTGAGGTAAGCCGTAAGCCATTGCTTTTAGAAAGTGGGTGGTGGATTGGTGATGCAATGACGACACATGAAGAAGATATGATATTCTCATTAGACCTTCGGTTGTCAAATGCCAGAGGATTGGATTCTTGAAATCAAACGCTAAAAAACAATCCCAAAAGGAGAATGAGAAGATAGCAGGAGCTGCAGGACGAAGCACCATCATCATAAGCGAGAATGTCTCACATGCACACCTAGCACCCCTGCAACACCATCTTCCCAGCCTGAATCTCCCTTTTGTACCACATCCGACCCGTCAAAACAATGGGCCATGCCCTGAATATTTCCTCTGCCAAAACCATTTCCATCAGAGATCATCCAGCCTCATGTTTTTTTCCATAAAAAAATTTCAGCTATCGGTCTCTTCCGTCCCTACCGATGAATGATCCAGCATGGGATTTACGTGCAAGGCATATCTATTACAGGTGGCCGATAGAATGGACGGCTTCGATTTAAAAATATCCTTCCACGTCAGCAGTAAGCGAGCATATTGATCGGCTGGTCTACACGGGCCTCATGCAACACAAAATGATGGTTGTTGTACTACTATAAGTCATCACGTTGGTATAAACAAAGGTGTAAAAACGATAGATGGTTGTGAGCATTTTGGGCGTGCCGACAGAGGTGGGGGCCCAGCTGATTTGGACGCCTGGGATTGCGAGGAGGGAGAGAAAAAGAGGAGCAAAGACAACGTCGACGTCTTCGTGGCAACATGGTCGGCCGCCCGAAAAGGGGGCCGAGATCTTATCCCCTCTCCCTCTTTTCACACCATCATTGCCATCTCCCACGCTCCATAACCCTTCAACACCAAGGAATCAAATGCCCTGTCATGCGAAATCATTGGTGGGGCCCGCCTCCCCCTGCTTTCCCCTGCCACGTGTCGATTCCTGGACGTGACAAATAGGCTGTGACCCAGGACCAAAATAGGCCCACCAAAACATGTTCGGTTCACTCCACCATAAAAAATGTTATAAATATATTTTAATCTCATAATATTAAAAATCATTAGCATTAGGCATTTAGTGAGGCTACACCAAACAAAAATTACAAAAATTAAAAAATTCAATATTTAGTGTTAAAAGTACAATATGATTCATTTTTATAAGTATAAAAGTTTAATATTTATTTATTTAATCAAAATATGTAAATTTAATGATTTAAATTATATATTATATAATATAAATCATATGTAATTTAAAAATTATTTTAACAGTAGAAACATCTTTTTCATTTTTAATTGGGTTTTTTTTAAAAAGTAGATTATATAATTTTGCCTAATTACAAAATAAAGCTTATTGTTTAAATATTTATAAATTACACCTTTTAAATTTTGGAATTTTACAAAATAAACCCTAAAAATAAAATTCATGACATAATTTTAGATATTAAATACATTAAATATAATTTTAAATATATTTTAAAACTTTATAAAATCACATTCAATCCAATATATATCTAAAACTGCCTTGAGAATAGTACTATCAGAGTTTATTTTGCAATATTTTGAAATTTAAAAGATCTATTATATATATGTCTAAATAATAAGATTTATTTTGTAATTAGGTAAAATTATAGGGTATATGTTATAAAAATTCTTTTTAAATTGGTATGATCCATGTAAACATTTAATTTCAATAAATCTTTCTATGATAAAAGTAAACTATGTTTAAAATATGGTGCATGGCCAAGCTAACCAAACATGATATATAGGGCTTAGGGGTATGCACAGGCTTAGGTTCAACTTGAATTTGGCTAGGGTTGGGCTGTAGAAAATTTTTAAAATTAAACTGAGTATAGCCTGACCCAAACCTGACCAAATGGTGGGTTCGAGTACTTGGATTGAACCTGAACTCAGTCACTAAAAAAAAAAAGATCCAAAAAACATCGAATTGCCCATTCTGAGAAATATTATGAGAATAACTTTCGGTGTGGGATAATATTATGAGAATAATTTTGGTCTTGTGCTGATTCTTAGATTAGAGCTTTTAGTTTTTTTTATAGATGAAATATCTTTATCCCATATTTATTATTTAAAAAATATATCGTAAGGTATAATTATAACTTGTTAATGCAATCATGTGTCCTTTAATGTTCAACATTTAGCAGATTTAGTGTATAGTCTTTTACACACTGCTTTAACATGTAGTAAATTTGTTGTGAGCTAGATTCAGCATGACAAGCATGATGACATCATATTGAAGCATTAAAATGTATTATTTTTATCTAACTTTTTATATTTGAGTGTACATTAAAAACCAAAACCTACATCGAATTGAAGAGTTATAATAAGAGTTAGGCAAAAATTTTAAAAGTGGAGTAGGGATTAAGATTGAATACATATTTTATATATAGAGTTAAAGTTGAATAACCCTAAACCTCAATTGAACATGACCCATGCAAATGCACAACCCTAATAGGGCTTATTGTTGTACGCAACCGGCTTCTCATACAATTCCCGTCATGACAAATGGCCTGGTGGGAGAGTATCGGGCCCGACGTCAGACCCGTGATTAGTGGCGTTGCTTTATCCACTTGGCGGTAGTGGATTGATATTGGGTTTCATTGGATGTAATTATTCTACACCTACGTTCACATGCAACCACATGGATTGAACTTTGACCTGTTGCATTGCACGGGAACCTTTATTTTATTTTAATGAGGGATGGATTTATGATTTTATTCAGGTGGGAATTATTCGCCATCATGGGTTAAAAGTGAGTTAGGGGTGGGTGAACTTTAATGAGATCACGGTGCCAAAGTCAATGTGTATCTCTTGTTGATTTTCCTTGGACCTATGAGAATATGTGCCTGTGAGGTGTATACACGTGCCATGAATTTCCTATATACGAGCCCTTTTTGGGGAAATCCAAGCCATTGCTTGGTTACATCCCACCATGGGAGGACTATCGCCGAAAGCTACCCTCTAAAAGGATTATCGTATCTCCATGATTTACGATCCCAATTTCACAAGAATATTTACTTGACCCTTGATGTTTTTATACGCTATAATGTAAATGTTTTGATTGCATCAAAGTCAATAGTTGTTTAGTTATATGTGTGTCCGTGTATATGTTTTAATGATCTCAATGATCACTTTTATTGAGCATTTGGGGAAAAGAAAATTCCCAGGATCTCCGAAAAATGCTGTTTTTGATGTTGAGTCACCCAAAAGATTTCTTATTAATGTATTTTTTTATATTTTAACTAAATAAATGATGTCGTGTATGATGAATGATTTAGATATGATAAAATATTAAACAGCCATCCTGAGTGCGAATAGGAAAAGAATAAAAAAGAAAGGGAATGAATAACGTCACGTGATCCGAAGCAATGATTGGAGATGAATAAATAGATGAATTTCTTATATAAAAAGATGAAAAATAATAATACTTATATATAATAAGATTATTAAGTCGGTAAAGCACCATATTATATTCAAAGGGTTGGAAAAAGCCCCCCCTTTTTTGGCGGTGGTTTGATATGAAACTAATTAGCCATTTGAAGTAAAAGAAACACAAAAGAGATTAATGAGATGGAAGAAAAGAACATACTGGTATGTGAACCAAAGTTAATTATGATGTAAATTAAATAAAGATAAACAAAATAAACCTTTGTCTAAAAAATAAACTATAATGCAAAACAATAAGATAATTATGAATTGTTAAGGTTAATTAAATATTATATATATATTTACTTCTCTTCTTCCTCAAAACAACCACACCCATTAAATAGACGGTGGGGATGAGATGACAAGGTCGCAGGTATAAGTGTCACAAAAATGGTTGTGTGCACACGTTTGAGGAACATGGCATCTATTCATTATTTCATTAGAGACTTTTTGGCCATAAAGGGGCCCACCGTGCAATGGGGCCTAGATCAATAATTGCAATCGACAAGAATATCTTAACCCACCAATCATGATCAGCAAATGGACGATCGAGAAAATGTCGGTAAGCAGATTCCACAGACACAGGATATGCTCATCTAATCAGTGGTCATTCCGATTCTGACAAAACCCTCACAGGGGCTACAATCTGGTCGGTCAGGATTGGTTTCCAGGTGCACAATCTTTCTTTTGAGTGGGCATCGCTCCTCCGTCTTTCTCATGTCCACATTACAATCCCAGCAGCCGCAGCAGCAAAGATGCAAAATCAGGCCAAGGAAAGTAATATAGCAACAGACATTTCCTGGGATTTCAACGATGCATGATGGAATGTATGACGTTTTTATGTGCTATGTGACAGGGTGGGGTCCTTAATCATGATGGCTCTTAAAACCGTTGCTCGTTGGGTGTGGAGTCCCACCGCCTGCATGCCCACCTTGATGTGCCAACCTCCATGATTTCCGTGCCACATTGACATCTACCAACTTTGGATTGCTTGTTTTCAACTTTGGAAGACAAGGTTTGGAGCTAATATTAAGCACTCATGATTACCTTATAATTAAGGGTCGATCCATGCACATGCACAGTGTGGAGAATGAGAAAAAAATGCAATGAATATATAAGATTAAATATTTACTTGGGAATTTATGGTAAGTCTAATCCACAAAAGGAACAGTTTGAATTACTTTGATCTTTTCCAGTGGAAACACTTGAGGGATGGAAGAATTCACACGCTGTTATGAACTTATTTCATGTATATTGCAACCAAAATTATTAAAGTCTAATGATAAGCATGATTTTCCAAACAGAATGTTCTAAAACTTAACTAAACAGTACGATACCAAGATATTATTAATTAAGTATGTAATCTCAAAGCGGCACCACTAACATTAGGCATGCCATGCATGAATGACTGCCTTCCTAGGGCAAAAATGGCTACCACACGCGAACATGGATCAAACTGATAATTTCGTTCATCTTTTAAGTTTCGAGCATCCTAGGCTTGTTTGGATAGTACGAAAGGAGGGAGAGAGGAAAATTCCCTTCTCATTTCTCTATTTTTGAAAAATTATTTATGTGCTTGGACAACCATATTTTTTTCTTACATTTAAATACATCATTTGTGTCATCTTCACTATCTTTTACTCAGAAAAATTACTCGTTTTATTTATTTACTATTGCATTGTAATCCTTTTTAAAAAATCTCAAAAAGCCCCTAAAACATAACAAATAACACAATGCTAAACTTATAACCAGCAATATTGTGGTATTTAAATAACAGTATTTTCCCCAGCCCGACGTTTCTTCATAATTTTCTGTTTGAAAGGATGTCATGATTGCCCTGATATTTCAATGAGAATTAATGTCATCTCCCAAGATCACAAGCACTGGTAGATGCAGGCCAGCCAGTCTGCGGTGGAAGCCAATTTAAATTATCCATGCGAGGAATACAAATTGATTTTCCTAGGAAGCATGGTTAGTGTGCGGTCCTTACCTGGTTGGTGATGTGGGGAAGTGATCAATCTCCCAAGATCACAAAACACTTGTAGATGCAGGCCAGCCAGTCTCCGGTGGAAGCCAATTTAAAAATATCCATGAGAGGAATACAAATTGATTTTCATAGGAAGCATGGTTAGTGTGCCGTCCTTCCCTGGTTGGTGATGTGGGGGGTGCTGGATCACTCCCTTGATGTGTGTCTTTTTTTGGACGATTCACATGACAATCATGGCCTGCATCTTTTCAGGTTTTTTAGTTGTAACAGGTGGAATCCATGATCCGGACCATTGGCATTTCCCGTGCCTTGACTGATGACACAAAATCAACCCATCATGGCATTTTTCTTGGGCGCGTTTAGATTATGGTAATAAATAGGAAATGTAAAAGGAAAATGTAATATACATACAAACATATATAAAGTAAGAGGAAATGTTGGTAATAATTTCAACCACAATGAATAAATTTTTTTAATGAAAAATAAGAATAATAATTAAAAATTAATACAGATAATGATGAAAAAGTAAACCTATTGGGATAAATAAATATGATATGGGAGAAAATAGAAAGGTTTTATGTTTGTTTGGCTTTTACATGGGGCATCCAAGCATACTATTAATAGTTAAAAGCTAGCTATAAAGTGTAAAAGTAAATTACAAAAAAAAATTAAAAATCTAGAAGAATAGATAGATAGTATAATGCCAATAAATCATAGAGTGAATAAAGATAAAAATAAATAAATCTTTTAAATATAAAATAGCAACATTGATTCAAAATGTAGGTAATAATTAAAAAAGTAAAATTCTCAAGGGTGGATAAATATCAAAAAACGTAAAGACTTTTACAGCACTTTGCTTTTCCAGGTGTATCCAAACACACCCGTTACCATTTATGTGTGGGCTGCTTTTGTTTTTCTTTAGTTATGTAAACAAGGATTTTTTATTTTTTTAGCACCTGATCATGGGAATGGGTCAAAGCAACCAAATGGCCCTGATCACCAAACTATTGTGTCCCACAAGAAGAATCGAAACAGAAAAAAAAAATTAAAAAAATCTTATATGCGCTTAGGTAAGATGACCCAGGACATGCATCATATTAATATAATTCCAAAATGATGTGCATCCCACACCCCATGTGGATCCATCTTACTCATGATAGATAGGCCTATGCAGGAAAGAGAGACATCATGGGGCCCTTTGCTTTTTATCTCATTCCATTTTTTTCTTTATAGTACTTAAAAGAGTAGGTTGTCATGGTCAACCTAGGTAGAGTGATATTCGGAACTTCATGATTTCCAAACACCATATTTCAATTCCTCCACTCATTCCCTCTCACTACTAGCCAAACCTTCTTCCACCCCTCCTCCCTCCCTCCTCCATTGCTTCCAACCAACCAGCCTTAGAACTTCCCACCACCCAAAAACCCAAAAACTCGAGATGGGTCACGAGGATTTCTGTGATACTGGCCTAGTTCTTGGATTAGGCCGAGTAGCCAAGGTGGAGAATGGTTTAAGCCATGATCACCACCATCGAAATCCACCACTCAAACCCGATCAACACTTTTCGATGAGTCTAGAGCCCTCATTGACGCTAAGCCTAGCCGACGACGCATACAGAGAGCTGAAGAAGAACGAGGCATACAAAGCATCCGAAGATCCAACAGCCATGATTCGACAGCCTTCACCTCACAGCACAGTCTCGTCATTCTCTAATACATGCATCAAGAGAGAGAGGGAAGGAGGGGTTGAAGATTTCGACCTCGAAAGGGTTTCTACGCGGGTAAGCGACGAAGATGAAGAGGGCTGTGCTCGAAAGAAGCTCAGACTCACCAAAGAGCAATCCGCGCTCTTAGAAGATAGTTTCAAAGAGCACACCACTCTCAATCCGGTAATCTTTTTATTGTCATTTTCCTCAAAATTTTACAGTGATCAGAGACCAAATAGCTTCAACAAAGCTGTGAGTATGATGCGTATACCTTCGTTGTCTTTGATCATCAGAAGCAAAAACAAGCATTAGCCAAGCGACTGAATCTTCGTCCTCGGCAAGTGGAGGTCTGGTTCCAGAACCGAAGAGCAAGGTATAAATACCATTTCATTCATCGCTTCAAGTGATCCATGCACTCGGGTGCCATGTCTAGCAGCAAGTGCATTGTAAATAGCTTTGCCATTTTCATTTTAATACCTTATCTTTTAAGAAAGTGTTAGGGTTTCCTTGTCTTTCTCCATTTGCCTGCAACCAGATCATGCTAGAAATGATCAACAATCATATATATGATGATTTCGGGTGGCTTGTTTATGGGGTTATGTTGTAACAATTTCGATGAAATCGCAGGACGAAACTCAAACAAACAGAAGTAGATTGTGAGCTCCTGAAGAGGTGCTGCGAGGCTTTGACAGACGAAAACCGTAGATTGCAGAAGGAGCTTCAGGAGCTCAAGGCTATGAAGAATCTGGCATCGCCATTTTACATGCGATTGCCGGCTGCAACGCTGACCATGTGCCCTTCTTGTGAGAGGATCAGTGCCGGCGGCCGACGCCCCTCCGCCGACTTGGCTAGCAAAGCCTTTCCGCCGCCACCCAAATCCCATCACCTGTACAATCCATTCACCCACTCGTCTGCTGCATGTTGAAATTAAGCAGTCTCACCGTCTAATGATCTGTGTTTTGATTGAAAGATAAGAACATAAATGTGTAGAAATGAAATCAGTTAGGTATCTTTTATTGTACAATCTTTTATATCCATATATATATATATATATGTAAGAAATTCTTCTATAGTCCTGATTTTACAGTGAAATTCTGCAATTTTCTCACGCCACGATGTTTATTATAAGGGAAAAAAATGCCCATTTCATTTAAAATTACGAAGAAACGAAAGAATTAATCAAGGTATCCTTTGCTTATATTGGATGACCCTTTCAGTTTAAGATCCAAGCCGTTACGTGCTTCTGGCCCGAATGATCGATATAATGGGAGACAAAATGATGAAAGATCGGTATCATTAGACAACTAGCGTTTGCATAATTCCTTAATGATTGTATGATGAGGCGATTCACGTGTCTGTGTCTGTGAATATGGGGGAAAGAGCATTCAAGGAAGAGCTCGAGAAAAAACGTGTGAGGCAAGAAAGGAATGACATTCATGGAATAAGGAAGCTGGCGTAGGCCACTTCTTTCTTTCCACAAACAGGTGGACCACACCCATGTGAAGCTGTCCCTATCTTCTTTCTTCCCTCCTCTGCTTTGTATTCCCGAACTTGCGCACTTAATTATGCCGCATCTCCCATTGAACACACGTGTGTTTTAGTCATCTCTAGTTTACACACGTGGGTTCTTTCTTGGTCTCTTACACGGTGTCAACCATGAGTGTAAAAGAGAGGAGGTTGGGAAGAAGATTCAAATGATGTAAGATGATATAGGCAATAAAGTATTAAAAATAAAATAGAAAGAAAAAGTAACTATTAGTTTTAAATAAATTTAAATAATAAATTATTATTATTATATATTTATTAAAGAAGATTTCAAAAATTATTATGTGAGATAATGGTAACTTAGTAAGGTTTTTTACAGAATGCCTGAATTTGAATCTCCAAGCATCGTTTGCACGCATGCGGTGCGAGTGCATCTATACTTGGCGCATTTTGCACTTTTGAGTATATTAATATATTTTTTAGATATTTTTAATCAATTAAATAAACTATTTGAAAATTTACAAGAAAATTGCTTTATATTGTCTATTTAAAGGAAGAGTTGATTGTCTAAACTAAAAAGGTGTTCAAAGTTTTGGAAGGATGCCTTTTTGGATAGAAAAAATTGCTTCACATCATCTATTTAAAGAAAGGGCTACGTCCCTAAACTCAAGAGGTGTTCAAAGTTTTGAAAAGGTGCCTTAGTATCTTCTGTGAAAAGATATTAAGTTTCTCTAGAACTTATTTATTTCTTATAAATTTTTTGTTAAGGTATCAAATCTTTTTCCTCTACTTGATATTGCGAGAATTCAAGATAGCATTACATACTGTTTCATCATGTCTACATGATTTTTTAGCATTTTAAGACAATTTTGAATTAAGGATCTTTTCAATACTTAAAAGTGCAAAACTTAGTATTAATTTTTTATAGAATTCATGAGTTAATTATATCCCAAAGACAGACTGCAATTATATCCTAGTTTGCACATAGAAAAGGCAGCAAATCAGTCTTAAGAAATTGATAAATTTTGTCAAGCCTTGAATTATTATTTTTTTGGTAAATTCCATTATTTATTTAATCTTTTTGAAATTCTAACCTTATTTTTTTCTAAAAATAACTAAATAAATAGGGATAGTAATTAAAAATATAAATAATAATAGGAAAAAATTAATCTTCTGAATGGAGTCCTACATTAGAAAGCCATGAAGGAAATGGTTGGGGTGGTCCGTTGGTTTTGGACAATTAGGGTATGCACATTGATTTCGTTGCTTTCATCCAAATCCATGCATGTTGTGTGTCGCATCAATGGATGATGTGTGGTCCAACTACTCTCTATTCCATAAATGGGTGATGTAAGATCCCACTTACTAATGACCTGTGCAAGAGTCTTCAGTTTGCTCTCTCTCAAGCATGGACGGATGTAAATGATAGGAGCTTTACAAGAAAGTACACACCAGAGAAGGACTCGCCATCAATGTCTCCAAAGAAGCTGCTCAGAATGGATTAAAAGAAGGAAAAGCAAGCCTTTTTGCTTTTGTGCGGTTATATGTGGCTGATGACTGAGATTTTAGGCAAAGTGACAAGCTTTCCACTGCTATCTTCTTATCTGCTTAGCAAAGTGCCCATTATGGACACGTACCCAAATCTTAGGTCCAGGTATGGTGTCACTCTAATTTCACCATTTGAAGGGAGACGCATTCGCATAAGCAGGCCACATATTGGGCCCAAAAGCCTAAGCTGCTAACCGATAAGTGGTTTAGAGACTTGGTTTGGCAGGCAGCACTGACCAGCTATAAGCGATTGGGAAATCTCCCTGGGCGGGCTTAAATCTAGCTGCCCGACAATGAAACATTACAGGGACCCCAATCTACTGGTGTTTGAAGTTGGCTGATCAAACAGCATGCATACCATGTGCTGCAACATGTGAAGCTGCAGACTATGCGTTTGATAGCTACCACTGAAAGAACATCTCAGGCCCACTTGCCATTTTGTGAAGTGTTCAAGGAAGCGGGACTTACCCAATTATGTTAATACGATTTTCTGAAAACAGACTGCACTCTGGTTGCGTTCAATTTAGCCAAACATGCTGCCTGATGGCTAATAAGCAGCAAAACCAAACAAGTAAAGACACTTTGACACGGTTGAAGTAAATAATCTAAAATGATTAAATTGCAATTTCTGTAGCTGAAGCTAGAAGACAGAAAAGTCATAAGTTGGGGGGTTATTTGAAGTGGGAGATCTTGTTGGCACAAAGCATTAAAAATTATGAAAATTTTTATAAGCCAATAAACACCTCTGATCTTTCTATGCTTATGTCTTATCTTCAAAAATTAGATTATCAAAAAATTTCCAAGCTTCAACAAACAAGGCATGTATTTTTATGAGACTTATTTTAGAAAATTGGAGAAATTAGATGGGTTTTTTTTATTCATAGTGATGAATTTACACAAGAAGTCTAAGAAATTTTTACCATAATTACAATGAAACAATCTCACAATCAAATTAAAATAAAACCTATCCAATCAAAATCATAAGATTTAGATCTCCATGTTTAAAAAGTGAGTCCTCAAATTAGAACATTAAGCCACATTCAGCCAAGTTAATCTTCTGGATGTGTCAATATTAGATGATTGTTGTGGACTCAACAGACAGTGGAGATACCACAATGAAAGCGCGTTTTGGTGGTAAAGGGTAGTTGGGCAATGAACGAGGCCTCGTTGGCATTTGGTAAATAAATAAATAAATAAGGGGAAGGTGGCGATAACAAATGGGGTCTAGTTCTGTGCCCTAAAGTCTAGACACAAAAGTAACAGCATTATCATTATAGGCTCAACTCAAATCCACCTTAACCCGCCGATCAAAAAGCTGAAGGGATGTATGTGGATTCCATGCGACGACTTTGTCGGACCAATACGAATCTTAAACCACACAAATTAATAATGGAGACATGGAAAGGTTGTCTACCTTGCTATCAATGGGCCGAGCTGTATTTCAGTAGAACACACCCAATAGTAACACTGCCGGATTTTTTTGGCATGTTTTCTTGTCTTGGTTAGTATAGAGGTTGTAGCAAGGTGAACCTTTTATGGCCCACTTAAAGGTAGCCAACGGCCTAAGATTTAATCTTGCAGGCAGTAAGGAAGTTGATCTATTTTTGCCGACAACACTCAAGAAGCTCACTGACATAGGAGCTTATCCTAGTCATTATATTATGAAATTTCAAGGTAAGCCATGTATAATAACTCTGCCTCAATCGATGTGAATATGATTCATTGAAAGTTGCAGGTAGTCCTCCACAAATAGGCATAATAGTTAGAATGTTTGTCTTTTCAACATTTTTTCATCTTTTCCAAAATAATATTTATTTTTTCATCTTTTCCCATGCTTTGAGGGATGTTCCAAGGACTTGTCAAATAACTCTCATGTTTGAGAGATAAGAAGACTTGAGTTTTGAACAAATTTGTTTTTCTGCCTCCATCGTATTTTTCCTATGGTTTATGTTGCTCTGTATCTCTTGGTGGATTCTTAGAGTGGTGAGTTTATCATTTATCTCAATATCTCTTGGTGGATTTCTTGAGTAGTGGGTTAATCTTGAATTGATTCCAAAGTAGGTACTTTCTATTTGGCATTCAATCTCCTTCCTTAAGTTGGTTTTCTGTAGCTTCTGTACTCTATTTGTGCTTTCTTCGTTGTTCCGGACAAATTGCTAGTTCAGACAAAGTTTTATTACTCTGGACAAAGTTGAACTTATTTTGAACAAATTACTTTGTCCCAGACAAAATAGCAGCTACCTTGGACAAAGTCTCCGACGAAGTTTCATTTCTAATTTGTCTTGAATAGTTTTTTCAAATAAAATTCAAACTCTATTTTCAGAGTTCGTGAAGACCCGCTACCAAGTTGGCATCATAGCCTGCTTCTTGGTCATGGTTGGAAGAAATTATGGTTGACATGTTCCTCGCAATGGTGGACATGTCACACCCAAACGAGATCTGCATGGTTAAATTGAAATAGAAGAGTTAATTAAACAAGTTCAAGAGCTTAAACAGCATCTTGATCAAGTAGAAATACATAATGATGAGAAAAATCACTCTTCAAGTAGCGAGGAAGAAAACCTTAATCCCTTTCATCAAGAACCTAGTCCTGAATCTAGTAGTGACTCTCCTTGCCAATAGTGTCCTCATTGGGACCTTGGATTACAACAAACCATTGATGTAAAGATTGATTTTCCAAAGCTTGAAGGAAAAATACAACCTGATAAATTTCTAGATTGACTTCATACGATGGAAATAAATGTTGAGATTAAAGACATAAAAACAACGTTAAGCTAGGAGCCTTGAAGTTGAGGAAGTATACTTCCCCATGGTGGAAAAACTTGAAGAGGCAAAGAATCCATGAAGATAGTTGCAAAATCAAGACTTGGGAAAAAATGAAGAGGGAACTAAAGAGAAGATTTCTACTGGTAAACTATTGACTAGACACGATTATGAAGTTTCATAATTTGAAACAGAATAATTTATTTTTAGAAGAGTTTACCATGGAATTCGAGCATCTTATGTTAAAATGCGACATAGTGGAGTCAAAGAAACAAACAATAGCCCATTATTTGAGTGGTCTAAAAGCATAAATTGGAAATGCAATATGCCTATAACCATATTGGATCTTTAACCATATCTTGAAGCTTGTATTGATTATAGAGAGACAACAAAAAGAGGCTCATTGAGAAAATTTCAAATCTGTTGTGAGAGAAGGTCCATCGGACAGAAGGAGTAGCTCCACCTCAAAGTCTTCTTCAATCACTGATGAGAATGAAAAATGTCATATTTTATTCTCCTAATACTTCATCTTTTGCACCTATTTGATTCCTAAATATACTCATTATTCTCATATTTTGATTTAAGAGTCAATTGGAGTGG
>JAYJMB010088541.1:0-19279 GCA_036873735.1 Pouteria campechiana | reverse complement strand
TCCATCCATGTCAAGCCCAAAATTTCATGTCGATTTACTTCAACCTTTTTTCCTTCTCCATATTCCTTCCATAAGATACCTTCCGGACGCACGCTCAACTGACCTAGCCTCTGCAAAACGCAACGAAATCCCCAAGACCGATACATCATCTAGAAAATAAACCCTAAAATAATAAATAAATAAAACGGAAAAATGAGAGAGAAGATAAACGAGATATGAACGTTACCGTTTGATTGCGAGCGGCAAGAAAAATGTCATTGAATACAAGGCCGTCCTCCATATTTCTCTGTCCAATTCTTCTCTTCACTCTTCTTCCTATATCCTCCCTTCACAACGTCAGATTCCAGAAGCTTTTCTTCTTCTTGTTTTGGCGCTCGCGAAAATAAATCGAGTCGACTACGCATGAGAGAGCTCATACTTGTAGCGCGGATTACCTGCGAAACACCACGCACGGTCAGCCTGCGAAATCGGGCCATGGGCTGCCGCATGACGACCGACTTTCGAGGCCGATGGTTTGTTGGGATCCATTACTTTTATGATTTGTTTATTATCTAATTAAAATATATTAGAAAAGGTAGTAATATTTTTTGATTTATTTAGTTGAAAGATAAATATTTTACTAAATTTATATTTTTATGTCTTTCTATGTACTTAAATAACAATTCATGTTAATTTTATTAAACAAAGTCTAAAATAATTTTTAGGATTATTTTATAATTTAATTTAAGGTTAAAGATAATAAAATTTAAATTTTCTATTATGATATCAATATTTAATATTAAATTATATAGTTTTAAAATATATTTTTTATTTTTACTATTTTTACCCATAATTCAAATTATAAAATTAGTTAAAAATCATCTAATAATTTATTTAATAAAATTATAATAATGTATTATTTAAGTGTATCTAATCACATAAAAATATAGGGTGTATTCAATGACCCATTTTTAACTAAATAAATCATAAAAATTATTATTTTTATATAATTTTAATTAAATAATAAAAAATAAATGGACCCAATGACATAGATCTCTTCATAATTAGATCGATAGTCCTCCCTCAAAAATCAAAGGCCTCTTGAAGTAGCCACACATGGCATCCCGATAACTGGTTTTATGGGATCTTCAATAGGGTGCAACTTCGGCTAATGTAACTTGGTTTCCCCTTAACCCTAATCCTAACCTTACTTATAAAATTTTAACATTAACCTTGACCCTAATCTTATTTGTAAAACTTTAACCTTAACCCTATTTTTGAAAATTGGGTTTGGAATGAGTTTCGGGTTGATGAAAGATGTCAATTTGCTACAAGAAATTCGATAATTTATCTCACTCATATTAATAATAGAGCAAAACTGTGATTGATTCCATGCAAAGTTCTAATCCACACTTTTATATTGTTGTTGAGAATCCCTTTAGTAGAGATGACTTATGGATCATATAAACCATTTGGACCAGCATTTCTCAGATACCATGAGATCTAAATTGTGGATTCCATATAGATTGCCCAATTATCTATTTGGGTTGATCTCTCCATGTCGAATCAGGCAATTTCTTTGCATGACAGGCATGAACCATATAAGGGAGTATGGGAGACTATGAGCAATAGCATGGCATGAACCCTGAGAATTTCACAACCCACAAATACAAGAAATTTGATAAATAATAAAGAAATGTTAGTCATAACAAGTTGAAGTCAGGATTTATAATCCAATTTAACAAAAAAAATGTCAATCACGACAATCTAAGGTTTGAAACAAACAAGCTTCATATTGCATGTTGAGGGCCTATTCAATCAGATGCTCTAGTCTTCTTTCAGGTATCATAACTGTTGGAGGAAGCGATTTCTACAATTTCTCTAGAAGCCCTAATCTTGTATTTGTGCCTGCAAAATCATGATTTGATGACCCAGAGATATGCCGCTCCAGAGATACAAGGAATTCAAACAGTTCAGCCACCTTATTTATATTTATGCCCATAGTTGAAATCTCAAACCTTAAGCGTCTTCAAAGCATCCATTACTTTTTCCTCATCTAGAAATTCAGAAAACTTTTGCTCTATTATCAAGAAAGAAGCAAACTTCATTATGTTTTCATCGGTAAGGCTAATTTTTTGTACAGTGACCAAGCTTTCATCCCACTTTCCATCAAGCACTTGCATTCTAAATTGACCGAACATGAATGTAAGGGTATGCTTGATCCTTCTTCAAGAAGTGCACCACTTCTCTTATTGCCAAGGGAATACAGTGCCTTGGTTATAAATCTAATAAACTCCGCCATTTGACAAGTCCTCTAGAACCAACCATCTCTTTGTTCTCTTGTGACGGCAGTGCCCTAGCCATTGTATTTCCAAGCAAGTTAAAAGGTTGTATATGAAAGCAATTACATAAATATTAAGGTATTTACCTACGGAATGTTGTTAAACTATAGGACGTAATCAGAAAGAGTTGAACCTGGAAATATATCTCCCCCAATTGCTATACTTGAAAATTTTCAAGTGCATCTATAACCCAAATCCACCTAAGATAGTTATTGTGAAGACAAAACAAGCCACTAGCATATAGATGAACATACTGTCATAAATTCCATATCTTACACATGCAATTTTGTTGTAAAGTTCATTTGACATGCCCCCCTAAAATTGTTCCCAATTTCAATGATTAATAGAGCTTAAGATAAATTAACTCAATAAGAAACATGTCAAAAATGAGAAAACTAACTAATTCGATTACCATCCACTTTTATCATAATATAACAAAATGAGATGTTTGTCATAAGAAAAGAACCTACGAAACCTATTGACTTTACTAACTAGAAGAAAAGTAGCATTGTACTTTGCACAGATGGACTAAAAGACATTATCTTTCAACAGTCAGTGCTAAACGAGGAATCTGGGTAGTAGGAACTCTGGAGCTATTAGTTGTGGCAAATTCTGGGCATGGATGGGGATGGATTAGCCGATTAGGGTAGCAGTGTCAGCTTGTCACAGCAGGCAGCAGGGGAAGGGAGGAGGAGAAATGACACTGCTGTGAATGTGGTGGGTGCAAGCTTTTATTACAACACACTGATTATGGACAGACTGAGGAAGCAAGGAAAACACCTCACCTATCACCACCAAACACTTGTTGTCAGAGTAGAAGCAATCAATCCATCGATCTATAAGGAAGAAGAGAAGGTGTTTGATTTTGTAGTTGTCACCAACTACGCTCACTCTTTGCAGTGTCGCAGTAGCCACCAGCAGGGGGATAGGAAGAAGGGGGGTGCTCGGGTTACAGACTTAGGGTTTGTGTACTTATAAAATGTTATATTATATATATATTGTTAAAATGCAATTCAAGCTTGGTTTTGAGTCTACCCAAGTTAGGCAGTTTTTAAATTGGGTTCAAGTTGAACCAGGGTTCTTTGGACTTGAGTTGGGGAAAACTAGGTATAAGTACTATTGAAATTCAGGTTTGGGTTGGACCCGACCCAAGTTGCACCCATAGTCTTCAATGACTTGTTCTAATCGTTGGATTGGACGAGGGCTTTCACTTATTACATTTTTATATTTTAAACTATTTTTATGAATATTATACAATTCATAAAATACTCAAAATCTTAAAAAAAGAGACTTATCCAATAGCTAGCGCTCTACTTTAAATAAAGTAGAACACAAATTTGAACCATTGAAAACCATAAGTGTGATGGATTAACGGTCAACTGATCAAAGAATATTTTAAAAATGAAATTTGAGCTCAAACACATAATAACATGTTATACTTTTGTAAAAGTGAACTAGGGCATTATTGTCATTGTAGTTTGAGAGTAAGATTTTTTTTATACGAGAATATAAATGTAATAGATAGTAGATATCATATTTGAAGTGCTTAAATTCAAGATCACTTCCATATAAGTTATAGATCATTTAATTAGACATATATCATTAAATTGGTATATATTAAAGTATATATAATATAAATAAAAATATTAAGTTATTATCATAAGATAATGCAATTAAATTGTATTTTTTAGTTTTTTGACATAAATTATTTGATTTAATGTTCCTTAAATATTAAGTGTTTATTAATCTTAAAATGATAAATTCTTTATGTCTTGCTATTTTTTATGAAAATATCAACTATTAATATATTTTGGTATAATAGCCTTTAATATGGTCTAATAAGGTTTGATGGACTTTAATGGGAGTTAACTGGATCTAACGGGCGTTTTTGTCAGACTTTAACAGGAGTTAATGGGCTTTAACAACGTTTAAGCTTGGGCTAAGAGTTAAAAAATAGGCTAAATATGTTTAACATTGTTTTATGATAATTATACTAACTACATTTTTGGATAACCATTATTCTTGATTGAATATGCATGATTAAATAGTTGTGCATAATTAGTTGCTAATAAAAATATTGTTAATCTAATTTTAATACACTTTGATTATTTTAATGGGCTTAATATAGTTTAATACTGTTGAACTTTATCTAATGTAGTTTAATGGGCTTTAACACCGTTTAATATGACTTCAAAGAGTTTAACATTATTTAACAGGTCTATGTAATGGGCTTTGGCAGTAGTTAATGATGGTTAACAATGTCTAACAATGTTTCATAGGGATGAATATTGGCTCTAGGCCTGTTCAAAAGGGCCCAAATCAATTTAAAATTTAAATAAACCAATATTAAGAACTATAATTTATAAATAACCACATTGTTTTATCATAATATTCATTTCAAAGTAATTAAACTCAAAATTCAGAAACATTAATTGTCAAATAAAGTGAAAAAATGACTCATGAATCAGTTTAGCAACATCTAATGGGCTTTAACAATGTTTAATAGCGGCTAATTTTATCTAATCACATCTAATAGCGGTTGATGGGCCCGCACGATTTTGGGTAATGGGTTCTAACATCGGTTAATTTCATCTAATGGCATTTAATGCAATTTAATGATATTTAATAAAATCAAACATGGGCTAATGGGCTCTAAGACCGATTAATACCATCTAATGTTGTTTAATGGAGTTTAATGATATTTAATGGAAACTAACATGGGCTAATGGGCCCTCTAGACTATCATGGTAATGGGCTATAATACTGGTTAATACTATCTAATGATATTTAAATGGAATGCAACACCGATTAACACCATCTAATGATGTTTAAATGAAATGGAATGTAACACCGATTAATACGTCTAACGATCATTAAAATGGAATCTAACACCAATTATTCTCATCTAATGATGTTTAAATGAAATCTAACACCAGTTACTACCATCTAATAGCATTTAATGTTATCTAATAGATTCCTAACGACAGTTCGAACTCAAGAAAGAAGGCCTAGAAAATGCTCACGTAATTTTCTCTCCACAAATTGGTTTGATGTGTTTTGTGGAATGCATGAAAATGTAGCAAAATCCATAGAGATCCTATTTAAAGAATAAGCTTGCTTAGTTGATGTGTATCTGTGGTGGGTTGGTAAACAGAGGTGTTAATGCCCATCCATGGGTTGGTTTTAGCACTAAAAACGACATGGTTTATCATAAATGCAATGTTTTTTGAGCTACAAGCGTGGTCTATTGAAGCTGCTTCTACAACTCTCGTACTCTAATTGACTGAAGCAGCTTTGGGTGGCATAGCAACCCAATGAGCTAAGGATATTGTCTGTCAATGTAAAGGTCATTGGTCCTGAAGATTACGCAAAAACCCAAAAGGGGAGGGGTGAATTGGGTACTTAAAAATTATTACTCAATCCCTTTATGATTAGTTATCCCTCTAACAATCAATCACTCAATAAATGAATGCTCAAATAAATAAGATAATAATTTTTATAGTGGTTCGAGTGAACATTCTACTCTACTCTTCCAACAACATTTTTCTCTTAGTGTCTTGGGTTCCATTATTCTCAATAGCATAAATACAATAGTGCTCTCAGCACTCTTCTAGATTCCAGCTCTAGGGAGCATTAACATAGTGTTTTCAGCGCTCTTCTAGATACAAGCTCCGAGAGTGTATTTGCAGTGCTCCCAGCACTATTCTAGATTCTAGCTCTAGGGGGCGTGAATATATAGCTCTTTTCTGTACTCAGACAGTCATAACTCTTCTTAAGTCTAGTCTCAACCACTGGCTTAATGAATTTATAAAGAATGAATATCAAAAGTTGAAGCATAAGTATTTCTCAATAAGCACGAGGAAGGTTTCTAAAAATTTAATGCAAAGATAAATGATCTACCCACAAGATGGTTGTGAGCCTTCAAAGAAAGTTGATAAAGGTTTGAATGTGGGACTCTTGACTTTTAATGAATAGTAAAAGGTTTAATTTAAATTAGTAAATGCTCTTAATAGGATTTTTGAATGATTTTCTTAATATTTGGTTACTTCCTCATGCTCCAACGATGTTTCATTTATAGCACTTTGAATTCAATTCATTGGTGGTAGGTGAGCTCCATTAATGACAGAAGACCATTCTGATTAGCGTATTTGAATTATCTAACTTTTGCTTAATCCTAGTCTATTGAAATGCCTGTAGCATTGACCTTGGAGAAAATAATTTTCAGTTTCTTAATAAGCTTTAGTCAAAGTATTGCTACAATGGCTGACTCTTTCATTAATATAGAAGGGGCGTAATTAATGCTGAGCAAGACCAATGATTTGACTTTACCATTGTTCATCTTTTACTTATAATAGATGAAGTGTCTGTCCACCTATTCATCAGATAAAGTTTCTGTTTATCTTTCATAAGTACCAAACGAATTGTGGAGATGTCGTTTCATCATATTGTCTAATGGGTTACCTTTTGTAATCAACAAACAAATGCAGACGAATTATCTTTTCCAGTGTTGTCTTATGAACTATTTATTGAATTGTAGAAACAAGGATAACTTATTTCTTCAACGCTTCGTCAGTTGAGTTGTCTGTTGTAAGTAACAGACAGAATGTTGGAATGCAGATGAATTTCCTTCATTGCTTCATCTGATGGATTGTTTGTTATAAGTGACAGACTAAGCTTTGAGAAGTAGATGAATTTTCTTCATCGCTTTATCTGCTGGGTTGTTTATTTTAGATAATAGATGAGCTTAGTTGAACAGACAAATGCCAAGACTCCATCAAATGAACTTTTTGCTCTGTCATACGACCTTCACTTATTTATTTTGTTTGTTTATAGCAGACAATCATTGGATCACTTATGATAGACGAAGTCTTTGCTCTACCATATAACCTTTCACTGCTCTGCTGAAAGATCTTCACTTTTCTGCCTTTGTCTGTTCTTAATATATGATCATTGGCTTAATCATGGCTTGCTTGTGACAGACAAAGTTTATTGTATGCACACTATTTTGCATCCGTTAAGTATAATCTTTTACTTCAATAGATGAATGAAAATAGTTAAATCCATTTCATTCGTGCTTTATCTATGGAGACATTTCATCTTTTGCTTCTTTACTCGCCCAAGCCTTGATGCCTTAGAATATATTTTCAGTGCTCATTTTTTGTAAGACTTGCAACTTGATTTTGCATATTAAAATATTGGTAACAACTATTACTACATAATCTTTAATAAAGTTTTATTTGTCATTAAAATCATGCATTTATACCAACAAAGGTATCAAGTTCAAAAAATCATTCTTTATGAGGCTTATGGAGGCTAGCTTATGCTTTCCCTAATAGTGCTAGTGGATTTGTAAGAAACCCAATAGTGAATAGAAGCGCATTTGAGAGATACAAGGTTAACCAACACTCAAGCAATGGTATTTATTTAGTATTTTTGTTAGATTCTTTACCTTGCATGATATATTCTACTGAGATTTTATTTGCACCATTGAAATATGTAATCTTTCATTTTCCTAACCCATGAGTTAAAGAGACAGATTTGAGGAATGCAGAAAAAATAAGTGATGAATGTTGCAAAATTGACGTATTCAAGTTATAAGGCCAATGCAAGCTACAAATGAGAATGATGGGTCTAAAATAGATGATTATAAAGGATCCATGAATATGCAACTTGTTTATGCTTGGTCCTTGAAAGTCAGGACTGGTGAGCCTCCACTAATATATGCATGGCCACATAGGAGCAAATCAATGCATGGCATTCGTGTGTATGAAGCTGTGGTAAGTGTAAAGCCCAGCTTGAAAGTATTCTTTGATTCTTTCAGAATGCACATTAAACTAAGTTTCCTTGTGTTTTTTGAAAATTTGAAATAATATTCTAATGTGGCTTGGATTTCTAAAAATTTTAAATAGCCTTAGAGTTCTGAACAAGAGGTTTCTTGTCTCTTGAGATAGCTTTACAAAGATTTTCTGCATGAACGTCGAATTTGAACTTTTGAATGACAATTTCTTTCCTCTGAGACTACTTTTGAATTAACTTGTGGATTTGTAAACTTATATACACTTGTGCATTTAAATGTTATCTTCCTTTAGAACCCTTTGAATTTTTTAAATGAAGTAGTTGATATACTTCTCAAATGAATCTTCTTTCTAACTTCATCCTTTTGAAATTGCTTCTTATGAATTATCTCTGCTATAATATGATCTTCTTTCTTCTGAGACTTTCAACTTGATTTCAAAGCTTAGGCTTCTAAAGAAGATATTCTTTCTTTTAAAACCTTTTTTGCATATTGAATTTAGCTTGATTTTCAAGTTTGAAATATTGAATAGTATCTTCCTTCTTCTGAAACATTTCTCTAAAGATTGAATTCCATTTGATTTTCAAGTTCAAGATTCTGAATAGGATCTTGTTTCTTCTATGGCCTTCTCTAAAGATTAAATTCTACTTGATTTCCATGTTCGAGCTTCTCTAAATGGGATGTTTCTTTCTTCTGAAACTTTCTCTAAAGATAGAATCAGGTTGATACTCAAGTTTACAGTTCTAAATGATATCTTTCTTCTAAAACTTTCTACGAAGATTGAAATTAGTCTGATCTCCAAGTTCAGGATTCTACGTAGCATCTTCTTTCTTTTGAAACCTTCTCTAAAAATTGAATTTAGCTTGATTTCCAAGTTTAAGCTTGTCTAAGTGATGTTTATTGCTTCTGAATCATTCTATGTAGATTGAATTTAGGTTGATTTTAGGTTCAAGCTTCTGAATAAAATCTTCTTTCTTCTAAAACCTTTTATGATCATTGAATTCACACTAATTTTGAACTTTAACTTTTTGAATAAGATCATCTATGTCCAATTTTCAATTTCTTTGAATCAGGTCTCCCTCCCCCATGAAATAATTTCTAAACTAAGCTTTTGAAATCATAAACCTTCATACAGTTGTGATATGTATGCATTGTTGTTTGCTGCAAATTAATTGCAAATGCATAGCGTCAAGTCTTGTAGTATAATTGTGAAAGAGTGTTATATCCACAAGGATTAGGTATTTCAATTACTCATTAGCTATCATCATAAATAATTCCAACTTTATCTGGATAACTAATAAGCATGATATTAAATTATAAATAAAATGGATAAGCTTAGAATAAATTAATGTGTGAAATTTCTAGAGGGTTAATTTCATTTATGCTTTATTCATGATGTTTTCAACTCATTACCAATTGACTATTTTATTGGTTTATAAATCAAGAATCCCAAATTACTTAACCCCTCTCTCGAGTGTCAGGTCAAATATCTATTCCCAATATCCTAATTTTGATATTCTTATAAAAATTAGAATAATAAAAATGCATTAAGATCTATGATTCTCTATGAAGATTTAATAAAATATAAAAGCTTTCCCGAGTCATCTATGATTTTATGTTATGATGCCTGGATTCTATTCGGGGTCACCTCTCCCGAGTGTCAAACCCTAAAAGCATGATCATTCAATATATGACCAATCAATAGAAGGCATTGAATACAAAACATCACAAAGAAACCAAATTGCAATTCAAGTAAGTCATTGATTAATCTATAAATTTCACATAAACTTCATCTTCCCTCTAGATAGAGGGGAATTATTTATACATGATGTAACATAAATTAATCCAATAAGAAATCAACATCATCTTTGTTTAATTCCCAAAATTAATTCAAAAACAAATCCATAATTAAAAAGATTGAGCTCAATTAAAGTAAAGGAGAAAATAATGATAAAATGTTTCCTTTGTTCAGCCTGAGTTTCGATCCTTGTAAGATAGCTTATTTTCTTAATCTTTAACACTTGATTTTCTCCTCTTCAACTCGTCCTCAAAAAGTCCTATGAAAGCCCTAAAAATTCCTCTTATAAGACTCTCCAGAACTATCAAAAAAAGTTCCTTGGAAAACCTTTTGCATTGCCTTAAAAAACAAAGCCAAATATGAAGCTAAAATTTTGCATTGTCGGTGTCTGCTCCGTAGGCAACGATGTTGCCCTAGTTTGGGCGTCGTGGCACCAAACCTACTAATTACAATGGGTGGTCCAATCAGCCTGGGCACTACGGCCCCAGCTTGGGCACCATGACACCTACCTTGCTGCCCGCATGTTTTGCTTCTTTCTTACTTCATTTCATCCTTTCCATCCTCCAATCACTTGCACTTCATTTTTTTTTTTTTGGTTTTGCTTCAATCTTCAACTCTCCAATGCACCAAAAAAAAAAAAACAGATAAAAACACATGAAATGCATCTAAATTTCTTAAGAATTTACAAATAACCAAGCTTTAACAATATGAGATATAAGTAAATAACTTTCACTTATCAATTGTTCATTTTAAAGCCTTGAAGTTAATACTCCAAAGTTCTAAAACTAAGACCTCTCTTCTTATCTATGCTCTTCAGAATTCTGAAAGGTCACGTTCGGGACCCTAAAATAGTCAATTGTTGATCCTTGTTGAATTTCAAAACTCTAAAATTCAAAACTTTAGAGTTCTAAAGTAGGCAAAATTTTATATACTTTTGAAAAAGCATGTGGTGAGTAAATGCTACCTTCCTAAAGATATTTTTAGAAATCTAATTATTCCTCTAGATGATTCCTTCATTATTATGATGCATTGAAAACCATGAAATTATGCACGGACAAAGTGAAAATCTTGTATTTCTGAGGGCAACTTCTGAAAATGTAAACCTTTATATAGTTATGCATTTAAAATATTCTCTTCCATTTAGAGTTCTATTTTCTCATATATATATATGCATTATCCTTTTCATAGCTGTGAAGTTAATGCTTCAAAGGTCTCAAATAAGCTAAGACCTCTCTTCATGTCTATGCTCTTCAGAGTTTTGAAAAGTCACATTTAAAACTCTGAAATAGACAATTACCGATCCTACTAGAATTTCAAAACTTTGAAGTTAGGACTTGATGGTTCATATTATGATTCATTACAAGTGCACGGGTATATAGTAATATAGTGTGCAGAGCAAGGGTCAATCCCACGGAGAACTGATCAAACTGATTCAATCATGGATCCTTACTTTGCACACTATACTGCTATACATTATGCACTTGTGAGGAATTATAATTTAAACCATCAAGTTTTTGGCACTGTTATTTTCTCCCCAAAAATCCTCATGTTTTTGTGTTAAAAACTCTTTAAATAACCTAGTTTAGGGTATGTTGCACCTTCATATGGATTTTTCAAGTGGTTTTATGCATAAAATATGCAAAATATTAAAAATAATGCACTTCTGCATTGCTTGGCACCACAATATTGCATTCTGAAGCCGCGATGCCAAACTTACTGTCCACAATGTCCAAGAATTGCATCATTATTTTGGCCATAATTTTCTCATATGACATCAAAATCTCATGATTCATGATGAATTGGAAAAATAATTTTAAGGTATACAATTTGATTTTCAATACTTTCTCAAAATCAACCTTAATATATGCCAAAATTCATCTATAAATGACACTTTTGTCATATTTAGTGGGTCTAAAACCTAAGACAGTTCCAATATTTTTATCATAACTTTCACATATGATCTTCAAATACCATGATTCTTAATTATTTGGATACAAAACTTAAAGAGCTATAACTTCTACATTAAACTTTTTTCTTAAATCAATCTCCATATATAGCAAAAATGGCATCAAAGTAATGCTTTTTGTCCTCTCCAATAGTTTTAATACTTGAAACAGAAAATTACTCTGTTAAGTGTAGTATATAATCAAAACTAATGAAATTATATTAATTAAGGATTCAAAATATGTGAATTTATATATTAAAATATGATAAAATATAAGCTTGTTAGTACTTCAGAGTTCCAAAGTAGGCAAAAATTTATGTACTTTTGAAAGCATGTGGTGAGTAAACGTTGCCTTTTCAAAGATATTTTTAGACATATGATTATTCCTCTAGGTGATTTTTTTGAATGTTTATTCCTCTAGGTGATTTTTTGAATGTTATGATGCATTGAAAACATTCATTATGACTAGGCAAAGTGAAAATAATGTATTCCTAAACTGAGATCCTGAGGTAATAAGCTTTCATATACTTATGCATTTAAAACATTCTCTTCCATAGCATAGTTATGTTTTCTGGCCATATATATATGCATTGTCTATTTTGTAGCTATGAAGTTAATGGATACCGTCCTTCACCATCTTGAACTGCTAAGAGAAAATACTAAGTACCGCCTTCTTCCATTCAAAATTCTATTTTCTTAGATATGTATGCATTTAAAGTGCAAACCATCAATATTGTGAAAGTTGTATTACAGAAACTTAGACAGCTTTGGATGTATATAACTCATTTTAGGGTTCTAAAGTTATAATTTTAGAGTTCTGAAATAGGAAACACTTGGGAAAAAATTGGCATGGGATGCATTTTAGAGCTTTGAAGTCATACTTTAGAGTTCGGAAATATGCAGTCTTTGGAAAAATTTGGCATGGGATGCATTTTAGAGTTCTCAAGTGAATATTTCAGAGTTCTAAAGTAAGCTAGATTTGAAAAGACTCTTTACTGCTCCCTTCATATTTTGTAAATTTAGGTTCAAAAGTCTGAAACAACCTATTGTTGATCATTATTGATCTTCAAAGTTCTAAAATAAGTTAAATTTGAAAATAATGCAATTTATACTTTTGAGATTTCAAAGAACTAAAATATCCTATTACTAATCATGGTTAACTCCTCCGTTAATTAAAGACTTTGCGAATGCCATTAGGCACTTCAGAAACTTGAAACTTGATTTCAGACTTTTGAACGTCGAGCAAACTATTAGTGACCATTGTGGCAGTGCATTTTTAGACTTTGGAATTTTGGTTTCCTTCTTTTAAACACTTTTGTTTACTAGAATCTTGTTTCTAGAACTTTGTCTAAATGATCCTAATGTGATCTAGCCATTTTACTCCATAAGTCTTTTGAATCTTTTCATATAGCAATGGTTTCAGAGTCATGAAATATGTTTTTTAGAGTTCTAAACTTCGAACAATTGCCTCGCAGTTAGGATTTTAGAATTATGAAGTTCTAACTTTAGAGTTTTGAAGTAGGCAATTTTTGCATAGTTTGGCATGTGATGCATTTTAGAGTTTTAAAGCTTCGATTTCATAGTTTTGAAGTAGGCAATTTCTTCATAGTTTGGTAGGCAATGCATTTCAGAATTCTGAAGTAGGAAAATTTTGCAAAGTTTGGTATGTAACCCTAATATAGTCAACTATTGATCCTTGTTGAATTTCAGAACTCCAAAGTTAGTACTTCAGAGTTCTGAAGTAGCAAAAAATTTATATACTTTTGAAAGTATGTAGTGTGTAAGCACTACCTTTCCAAAGATATTTTTAGATACCTGATTATTCTTCCAGGTGATTCCTTCATTGTTATGATACATGAAAATCATGAAATTATGCAAAACCAACATGAAAATCTTGTAGGTTTGAGGGTAGCTTATGGGGCCATAAACCTTTATATACTTATGCATTTAAAACATTCTCTTCCATAGCATAGTTTTATTTTTAGGCCATATGTATGCATTGTTGATTTTGTAGATGTGAAGTTAATATATACCTTCCTTCATCAGCCTGAACTGCTAAGAGAAAACACTAAGTACCTCCCCCTTGAAGAGATGATGCTCTATACATGCAATACGTGCTTTCTCTACTTTTCCTACTCTTCTCCCCCCTCTTCTCATGATCTAATAGGCACATGGAGAGAAGCATGGAAGCCATAATAATGAATGTGAGGAACAACAAACAAAAATGAAGAAGGTATATTTTTTTTTATTGATTACTGGAAGAGATAGTGTACATGTACAAGGAACATTACGTATGAAAAGGAAAAAAATGAAGATTAAATATCAAAGGGAAAAAAATAGCAGGGTAGAGTGGTGGGCTTAGGTTTGTTAGAAGAAGTGAGGGGAAAGAAAACTAGCTCATTAGGTATTTAGATAAATGAGGAGGCTAGAAAATTAGGAGGGTCAAGGAAAGATTTGGTGTTAGGCTTTAAGGTCCTAGGTTCCTTGGAAATTGTAATTTCTTGGGTTGCATGAGATGGAGAGAGGAGATAGGTATGGCTAGGGGTGGATTACGTGTCGAGGGGATGATCCTAATTTTGTCTTTATAAGTGGGGTCTTAGAGTTATGGAAATGGCAGAGGGAGGTGGAGGCCATGCTTGATGATCTCTTCGAAGGAGATCGGTGGCTTCATTAATGACTTATGCATTAATAGACATCCTCTCCTAGTGATAAGATCATAATTATAATATTTTTATACATAACTTTAGATGTTTTGAATCCTCTTTTGATGTGATTTTAGTGGTTTATAATCACATTGGAATGAATATTGCACTTAACAAAGTTTGTTTCTATTTTAGACATAAAAATTTATAAAAAGGAGCTAAAGATTACAAAATGCAGAACTTTGACGCCATTTTTGGTACACATGAAGATCAATTCAGAAAAGTGTTCAACATAAAGTTATCTGTGCAATAAATTAAGAATTAAAGGATTTGGAAATCATATGTAGAATTTATGGCCAAAACACTGCAACTATCTCAAACTTTAGATCCGCTGATAGTAAATAAAGGTGTCACTTGTAACCAATTTTTGATACATGTGAAGCTGATTTGAAAAAATGTGTTTAGCATAAAATTATAGCCCTTAAAATTATCTTTCCAAATGATCAAAATTCATAAGATTTAGACACTGGATGAGAAAGTTATAGTGAAAATACTGAAACTGCTCCTGGTGGACAGAATTTGAGTGCCGCTACATCCAATCTAAATGCCATGGCATTTGAATGTTTGGCACCCTATGGACAAACTTTGAGTGTCGCGATATTAAAGTTTAATGTTGCAGCTTTTAACCATGTGGCATTCTGTGGATAAAAACTGCATGTCGCGGCATTTGAATGTGTGACAACATGGATATTTTTGAAAGTTCATATTTTTAGTGCATAAATTGCATTTAATTTGCATTAGAAGATGTTTAACCCAAATTTAAGGTTATAAAAGATGGAGAAGACTTTCACAAGAGACAACTAAGGAGACAATTGGAGGAGATTTTGGCAAGAGAGTAAGAGGGAGATTTCAAGGTATGCAACATGCATATTTTGAAGATTATTCTTTTTATTTTTAGCATGAACTAATTTTCTTTTTCTAGGATAAAGATGTAGTCCTTTTTCATATTCTTTGTTAACTGAGATTATTGGTTGATTAATTTAATTTTATCTTGTTTCATTCATTGTGCTTATTACAATCATTTGATTTATTAAATTTCTTGATCACCAATTTTATGGATTAGATTGATTGACTAAGAATATGGTTAATGTACATACCATATGCTAAACTATGAGCATTCTTGAATGAATGGATAGATAATTATGATACACACCTTATGCTAAAACAATCTATTTAGTTCATTGGAGTTCTTTGATCTTAATGAGTTTTTCCTCAATTATGCTACACATCATGAGTAATTGGAAGGAGTGAAAATATTTGATTTAAACTCACACCTAATGGTAATAGTCAAATATTTTATTGAATGAACCTAAGATAACAAATTAACCCAATATCTCAACAATATAGGATATCATTGAGTGGTGAAATAGGATCCCTAGGCTTTTGAAACTTGTGAATCTCTTTTACATTACTCACTCTCATTATTTTCTATTATTTTACCTTATACTTGATTTATTTGGGTGAGGGAGGTGCCTTGGTTTTGACTACTAGTTGGGGTTTGGCTGTTGTTTGGGGTGCAGGCTTGGATTGAGTTGGTTAAGGTGTGGTAGCTATGGTGCTGGACTATTCTACAATTAGAGGGAGATAATCATCGAGGCCAGGTAGTGGTTTTGGTTTGTAGCTTTTGGGTGTGTGAAGAGGGTCTTTGAGAAGTGTGATGTCGTCTATCAAGGTTTGATCTTCATAGACAGGGAATGGTAGGTCCTGAGGTGTGGTAACTTTATTTCGGATTTGTGGATGAAGGTTCTTGTTGCATTAATGTTTTTCTGGGCTTAAAACTCTTAAAAAGTCATCTTTATTCTTTTAGGTTTGGGAGTTGGCTTGGGTTTGGGTGCTGCTTTGGGTTTAACTGTTGCATAGGGTTTGGCTATTGTTTTGGGTGATGGCTTGGACTGGGAAGAGGGAGATCTAGTTGCCTTGGGGCTGGACTGTTCTACAATGAGAGGGAGATAGTCATCGAGGTCAGACAGCGATGAAGGTTTGTAGTTTTTGGGTGTATGAGTGGATGTCTTTGATTCTCTGGGCATCCTTGACTGGGGTTGGTGGTGTGGGTTTTGTAGGACTAGGAGGCTAGATTGTTGGGGTCTGGGAGGATGGTGAGCTCACCAAAACATTATTGGATGGCTGGGCAATGAATTGAGTTGTAGATGGTTGTTGTATTATACGTGAGCTAGTTTGAGAGAGTACTATGGCTAAGCTTTGAGATTAAATATGTTGTGGTATGGTTGGTTGAGGTCTAGAGGATGGTTCAATGGGAGATGGAGATTTATAGGTATCTTAATATGGATAGGACTGGGTTGATGAAGAGTGGAGGTTGACTGGTTATGGTTAGTTAGGTATCTGATTGAGAGCATGATAAATCAAGGGTGGAGCCATAGGGGGCGACGAGCTGATGGAAACATTATGGGATGGTTAGGCAGAGCATTGGAGTTGATATAAGACAATGGCTAGGCTTCCAGATTCAAATGGATGTGGTATAGTTGGTTGAGGTTTAGAAAATGCTCTAAAGGGCGAAGGAGTTTTATGGGCTTGTTGATGAATGGGTTGATGAAGAGTGGCTTGATTGAACATGTTTAGTTAGCTGGGTTATGACTTGGGTTTAAGAAAATCCAAACAAAGACATCAGTGTACTCACAGATTCTTTAATTTTATCCACCTTAAGGTTATGGGTAGAGACACTAGAGATCACCTGGGATTCCAAGTGATGGTCAAATTATAATTCCTTGAAAGTGCACACATATAATAGTAGGTGTACAAAGCAAAGGTCGATCCTACAGAGAACTGTTCAAATTGATTCAATTATCTCTAGTTACTTAAACTAAAATGATCCTAAAAGATGTGTGGAAACTAAGTAAATCAAAATGTAAGGTGAAATAATGGAAAATAGTGAAGGTGAATAATGTAAAGGAAATTCTCATGTTGCAAGAGTCTAAAAATTCAATTTCACCACTCAATGATATTCTATGTTGTTGAGATATTAGCATCAATTCATTATCTTGGGTTCATTCTTACAAAATATATGATTATTATCATTAGGTGTACAGGTTTAAATTAAGTATTTTTACTCTTTCCAATTATCTATGGTGCATAGCATAATTGAGGTGAAAACCCATTAAGACCAAAAAACTTTAATAAACCAAATAGATTGGTTCAGTATAAGGTGTGTATACTAACTATCTATCAATTCATTCAAGAGAGCTCATGGTTTAGCATATGATGTATACCTTAACCATATTTCTCAAACAATCAATCTAATTTGTAAAATTAGTGATCAAACAATTTAATAAATCAAACAATTGCAATAAGCAAGATGAATGAAGCAAGATAAAATTAAATTAATCAATCACAATATCAGTTAAAAAAGAATATCAAGGAGGGCTACATCTTTGCCCGGGAAGAAGATAATTAGTTTATGCTAAAAACAAAGAAAAAAACTCTTCAAAATATGCATGTTGCAGAACTTGAAATCTCCTCTTTCTCCCTTGTAGAAATTCCCTCCAAGTATGTGGCGCCACTTTCTCCACAAGAAGTCCTCATTTTTGTGTTAAAATCTCTTTAAATAACCTAATTTGGGATTTTTTTATACCTCCATACAAATTCTCCAAGTAGTTTTGCACATAAAATATGCAAGATACTAAAAATATCACACTTTCGCATGCACTAGAGCCAGAATACTTGTTGTCCGCAATGTCTAGGTATAGTGTCAACTGTTTTAGTCATATCTTTCTCACATGATATCAGAATTACATGATTTAAGATGAATTAGAAAGATAATTTTATGGGCTACAAATTTCATGTTGAGAACTTTTTCTAAATCATCCTAAATATATGATAAAAATTGGATACAAGTTACACCTTTGTCATATTTAGCAGATCTGAAGTCTGAGACAGTTTTAGTGTTTTGGCCATAACTTCTATATTTCATTCTCTAAATCCTATAATTTTTGATTTTTTTGATATTTAACTTGAATTTTTATAACTTTTATGTTGAAATTTTTTTTTGAATCAGTTCCCATATGTACCAAAAATATCCTTAAAGTGATGCCTTTTGTCATTTATAATAGTTTTAACACATGAAATGGAAACTACCTTCATTAAGTGTAACATATAATCAAAACCAATGAAATTAAATCAATTAAGGATCAGAAAATGTGAGTTTAGGTATTAAAATATGGTAAAATATGAGCTAATCTAATATCCCAAAACTTAGCTTTTGAT
This sequence comes from Pouteria campechiana, assembly GCA_036873735.1. Lineage (NCBI taxonomy): Eukaryota > Viridiplantae > Streptophyta > Magnoliopsida > Ericales > Sapotaceae > Pouteria > Pouteria campechiana. Next base: position 501 of record JAYJMB010088541.1, on the reverse strand, counting down.
CATCCTTGAGCAAAATAGTAATCTGAATTCATAAATCAGTAAGGAAAATCTCTCTCAAGTAATCAGTAACATGCCAGACAAATTACAGAAATCATTCAAGATACTTTCCAAATAATCTCATGAAACTCGTGCTTCATCAATCCCTTTATGAAGTGAGAATGTTTGTGTGTTTTGTCAATATCATGCTCTATGTATGTTTTTCAATCAACAATATGCAATTCAATGATTCTAATGATATCCATTGAACATCCCATGAGCTTGTAATGAGGCCTTGGGTTTGGCTAATAAAGAAAAGGAATAAGGATTTACAAAGTGAGAAGTCATATATGAATTTCACATGTATGTTCACTCTTTTAACTTTTTGTCTGGGGTTTTATCTGTTTTATAGGTTATATTACCATCACACCTCCAAACTTATTTTATGTCTGTTGGGCCATGGAAAATCGAAATGAGCCATCTAGCTGTAGCCGAGCAGCTGTCCGACCGATTGATGACACCTGC
>JAYJMB010088540.1:3726-14110 GCA_036873735.1 Pouteria campechiana | reverse complement strand
GAAAGTTTTACTATATCAAAGATTGAGTACAATTAAGAGAGCTGAAAGAGAGAGATTACAACAAAAAAGAAATTTTCAAAGATACTAAGCCTTTTTTTTTATAGGAATAACATATATTTATAGAAAACCTTAGTCCTTTCATAATCTTATGTGTATATAGATTTCTTTCAAATAGCTTTGCGCAAAATTTCTAAAATTTGTTCACACGCAAAATTATCAAAAATTTGTCTGTATGGATCTTGCCGCTGGTGCTGAATTTGGCGCCACCAACACTGCTCGCTGACTGTTGCCGCCCTGCAAAATCATTTAGAGCCGCTGGCGATAGATTTGGTGCACCACAAGATTTTTGAACCGACCGAAATAGAATGCGGGTCACCACATGCTAACACCCATAGATCTATAATCATATAGCTAATTTTTCTAGAAGACCAAAAAATGAATAGGTAAAATTACTATCAAGAAATTAATTAAACATCACATAAGCTAGTTAATTCCTCTACCACATGTTACAGACAAAGCATATGCTTACCTTTCAACTAGCACCTTCCGGTTAGCGATATGGGCGCCATTAAATTGCTAAGGTACATCTAAGCCATGCTCTATAAAATGAATAAAGACGAGATAATTGGAAAATAATGGTGAAAAATTATTATAGGTAATAATTAGAAAACTAAGATTGTTAAAGAAAGGTGGAGTAGATAAATATCATAGTAATTTTTTATTTATTTGAATTGCATTTACTTGCCATACCAGTGTATTTGTTCTAATGTAAAAGATGGAAACAAGATCTCTTTTTTCTTTCTATACTTACAAAAAAATTAATTTAATTTAATTTTTTTACTTTTTCCAGAGAAATATCTATTCTGATTAATATTTATTTCTATACTCCTAACATTATTACGTATTTTAGTTCTCTCTTTTAACTTTCTCTTTTCTTTTCCGTCTCTTCTTGTGTGTGGCACGTCATGCTGCCAATACCCATTATAGGAGAAGAGCTAACTAATGGCATTGATCCGTAGAAAAACTAGCTAGCCACAAAACCCATGTTTTGGGTGGACAGATGAACAAACCACCCAGATGAATGGGCTACATCCATGGCATGTGCACTGCTAATGGCACACATACATTAAGGGGGCTTTCAAGTTCCAACCGTACGAGGCAAGCTGAGCACGGTTAAAAGGACAAATCGGGTGTTGGGTGTCATGAAGCAACAGCAGTCATCTGCTAAGAGGACTGCTGCTAGCTAGCTTCTGTTCTTGCCATGGGACCATCCTTTGCTGTCTTGCGTACGTCAATGCCCAAAACATGTATTGATCTTGGGATTCCCACCACACAACAGACAGTTTTCACCATGATTTTTTGTCTGCAAAAGAGAAATGGAAGCAGCAGGCCTTCTCTGAAACTGCCGGAAGCCCTCGCAATTAAACCTCACTCCTGCCGTTTTGCAGGATGCAAGGGATCATCTTAACTATTGGGGTGAAAAATAAATAAAATCCAGGTTTAAAATAAAGCCTCGTTTTGGCTTTCCTTTCCTCTTTATAATCGCATTTGTGTTTGGATGCACGATGTAACAAGAGGGTGTAAAACCCTTTTTGCACTTGATATAATAGTATAATTATTTCTAACAGCACCCTTTTTTGTAACTATCTATATTTTTAATTAGTATATCTTATTTTTTTTATAAAAAGTTTTCTTTTGTCTTTATTTACTTTACAACAATCCATTGTATTTGAAAGAGAAGATATTAGAAACATGAATTTAAAATATATGCTAGTAAAACAAGGGATGAAATCAGAAAAGTATTTTTTTAATAAAAAAATAAAGATGAATAATTGAAAATATAGATAATTATATATATAAGTAAAGTTGCTAAAAATAGTTAATGTGCTATATCATCTAAGAAAGAGTGTAAAACAGGTGTATTTCAGACACACAAACACACCCTACTAAAATTTATATTTGTTTTTATAATAATAATGTTCATATTATTGCAGCCCATGGATGGGTTAAAGAATCAACTTTAAAAGAGTGGAAAAACCTTTTAGCTAATTACCAACTGGCTTTTGTGGCATATGATTACTTCAACTCGTCGAAAGAGAACTTTAATGAGATTTGATTTTGTGTTCTTTCCAAAGAGTGGGAGGGCCTTTTGCAATTACTTACATCCGTTCGAAATAGAGAAATAGATAGGTCATGCTGGTGATAGCATGATGTTGCATATCTATGGTAGTTATCAAGACAATTGTATACGGATCCGATAGCGATTTGTATAAAAAACTCCTTGCAGAGCACATATCTAAAAAAATGAAGATCAAGGTTATGCTTGTAGGATATACCTTCGACTTGTGCAACCTACTTCACTTGAAGATCGGTCTCATATAAGAAATCAATCCAAACATTTGTATAAAGGGCATAAGTAAATTGAAGGGGGCATCTGACTTGCATCCCAAAACATCTCCTCAATTTCTCTCCTATCTTTTCTTTTAGCCCGCTCTCACCTTTATTGAATTAAGCATGAAAGGGGGTGTCATACCATAACCCCTAGTTACCTTTGTTTTTTGTTTTTTTGCTAGTCAAGGATAGAGGTTTTATTGTCAACTGAGTCGGAGCAAATTCCTCCTTACACCCAAATTTGAGCGACAACATTTTTTTTTTCTTTTTAACTTAGATTTCACTGCAATAATAAAAAAGGAGACTTTGGAGCGGACCCAACCCAATAAATAAAAATGGTCACAGATGCTACGAGGTTGCAATATCATATTTCGGACCAGTTATGCAGGAAAATTACTTGGGTATTTGCTGCATTATGAGGTGGCAGGACAATTTCTTTTTCCTTCTTGAAGATAGTTGCGAGGGTGGTAAGCAATCAGGTCACTGCAATACCACCAGAGCGCTTAATTCCCACTGTGGAAAGGGTTTTTTTCTTCTTTATAGAAACATAGCAAGGCTCCGGGCTGCTATCATTATCTGTGATTCACTACAATTTTAAAGATCATAAACACAAACTTAATTACACATTTTATTATTCAACAATCATAAAGCTATTAGGGATATAAAACTTACCTTGAACCACAGGAGAATTTTGTCCATGTATTATCCTTTCAGTGCTCAGGCTTGATGGCGTCTAATCACGATCTTCAACCCTCATATGCAATAGCACGGATACGAGCTTTTCGTTATTCTCTTTCATGTGCGTTCGTCGCTGAGGATTGGGCACCACACATCCTTTAGTGATGAGCAGCTGGTCTTTCCCCTTTTCATGTTTTGGAAGTGTTATTTTCCTTTTTTCTCTGGTCTTATCTGAAATGAAATGAATCTAAAACCATATTGCTAACGAGACTTGAAGAGGCTGTTTCATGGAACAACGGAATGCCATTTGCATTGGGGTTTCAGTTCGCCCAAATATGACCAGCCCAACTTTATTTTGCGTAGTTGTTTTCCTTTTCTTTTCTTTTATCTTCCAAATTTGAGTTGAGTAAGATATTGTTTGGATGTGTTAAGGTACATGCTAAAGTGGGTGTAAATGATCTAAACCCTCTCGTACATCCTTTTATTTATATTTTCTTTTATTTTCTCTTGATCCAAACAAGATAAATATTTTCTTCTCTATGTTTCTCTCTTTTCCACCCTTGTTTTTTAATTATTACCACCAAAATTTTCACTTATTATCTTATTTTCTCTACCATTGTCTTTTTTATATATATAATTATCATCGCATTTTACCTTTACATTACACTAACTATTTCCACATTTTTGAGTTATTTTATCTTTTTTTTATTTACTTATCTTTTGCAATCTTTTTTACACGCACCCAGACATCCAAAAGTGTAGAAGAGGAAAAATTAGTCGTATTTTCTCTTGCTTTCATTCATCTATTAACCTCCCATGCTAATGCCTATTTAAAATCAAAGCTAAATCTCCATGTATAAATTAGTTGATATAATATAATAATATGCCAATTCTTAACCCTAATCTAACAATAAGCAATCTGATAACGTTGAACTGGAGATTTAACAAACCAAATTTAAATGAGTTTTATAACTAGGATTAAATTATGCTTACCTTAGGCCTACAAATTAACCTAGCTAATTGAGTTAATTGCACCCCTCTTTTTAGATGCCATAACTAACATGGATTCAATGTATTTCACTTAATCATCATACATCCACCATTATATGCTCTTTACCAAGTGGGGAATATGTAGAATTGTAGACCACACATCATACAACTAGCTACACAATAAATCCAAGATGCAGCGTTGCCATAACACCATCTTGAAAACATTCAATTTGTCAATTAAAAGTACTTTAAGGTCCATTTGGAAATGGGAAAAGAGGTGAAAAAAGATAATATGGAAAGATGAAAGACAAAAGGGAAAATGATGTGATGTAATTAGGTAATGACTAGAAATGAAGTAAATAAAAATAAAATAATTAAATATACTTTATAAAATGATAAAGAATAATAATTAAAAATATATCTAATAATGAAAAAAGTGAAATTTTTAGATAGGTTACATTTCAAATTATATTAAATATAGTGGAAAAAGTTGCTTAAAAGGATCAAAAACTTTTCCACTACTTTTCTTTATTACCAAATGGAGCTTAAATTAATATCTTAAAGATTATAATATTCATGAAGAACACAAAAGACATTACTATTGTTTCTCTATTCACACTGAAACACAGGGGTAAACTAAAACCAAATCTCTAGCTATTATTGTTTCTCTATTCACATTCTAACACTGAGGGGGAAACTAAAACCAAATCTCTAGCTAGCATGTGAAATTATGGTAGCAATCAGTCTCATCCAGTCAGAAGAATTCAGTGCAAGTCTCCCAAAGCCAAAGCATCCATCCGATAAACGGCTGCTTTTGGGTGGGACCATTCTTTATTGGCGTGGATACCCAAAACAAAGAAGCCTGTCCATTTCATGGTGTTGGGATTCCCCACCCTAACTTTCTCTGGTACGACTGAGAGAAAGGTTAATGTAAACAACACTTTCTGCCACTGAAAACGCTCAGAAAAATAAAAGGTATCTTCATTGATGCCATGCGCAAGAGTAGATATAAAGCAGAAAACAACCCCTTTACCGTTGAAATAGAAATGAATATGAAGTTTGAAGTTTTCTCTTTTCCTTCTTTTGACCAAAGAAAACAAACCTTGTTTATTATTATGGGGAATTTTCTCATCTTCGTTCCTCTTTTTTTCTTTTCTTTTCTTTCTTCCAGTACTTTAGGTGGATACTCAGCTAGTTTTAGGCTTCCAAGGAGCAGAAGATGGAGTAGCTAGTAATGGGTGGACGAAAGGAGTACCAGCCACTGAGCTTTTTTTCTTTCTGCAACATGAAATGGAGAGGTGATATGAGCATGAAATACCAACATTTGTTTTGTCTCGGTAAAAAAAAAGGGATGGAAAATTAGATTAAAGCTTGGTTTTTATTTTCTTAATTTCTTGTTTTGAATTCAAACTCAAAGAAAGTGTTGTAGTGTTGTATATTTACCCTTTTAGGCTCAAGGATCCAAAACGAAAGAAAGATATTAAAAATGAGAAAACGAATGCAAGCTTTTTTGGGGGTGGGGTTACGTTTGGGTTCAAAGTACAAGAAAATGGAAAACAGATGGTTAGACTCATGAAACCAAAACAACCAAGAAGGAAGCACCCATGCAGTACTTGCCCTATTTTTTGGTTTTAGTATAAAAAACAAAACAAAAATAAGGGCAGGAGGGGTTTTATTTTCCATTCAAAAATTCAAATGATAGAAATTGAGTATTAATTTGATATTTGAATCAAAAGCGAGCTTTTCTTTTGGCAAAAAAAGGAGGTTTTTTTTTTCCTTCATATTTTCATATGCTATGATCTGCATGAAGTATCCAAGTCCTTTTCTTTTCTTTTTCTTCTTATTATTTCCCCCCCTTTGAGGAAAGCAAGAGACTCAGACTTCTCAGCATTTTCTTCACCAAACATACAAGGTCTTTAGGTTTTCTCATGAAAATGAAAGAAAAGAGGGTGCATGATTTCTTGCAGTCTGGTGGAGCAATTAGCCTTTCTCCTCTTGGATCCAAGAAATGGAGCCTTTAGAGTTTTGTTGCTTTCGAATGCGTGCATTCCATCTTGCGATGGTGATACCGTTTACACTCAGCCAAACATAATCTCAACAGGATCCCATGTTTCCTTTTCTGGTAAACAAACGAAAGTAAGAAGCCATTGGAGTTTGATCATGTTACTGTTTTAATTGTTAGCACACCCATCATAGCATACGATTCCTTTTTTGCCTTATTGTTAGCATCTAAAGATTCTAAGTGCTACTACATACACTTGGGGGGTGATGAATCTTGATAGCAGGGAGCTTAACAGCTTTCTTTGTTTCCTTTTTTTCCATATGTACGAAGAGATGTAATTACAGGATTCCGAGTTCAAACAAGACCCTTCTTTCCCCTTCTTATTACCCTTCTTTCTTTTTTTATTGCAGGAAGCAGCCATTATGTGAAGCTTAACAAGGCCAAGGCAATACCAACTGATGCGTTAAAACTAAGAAGGGTTAACTTCTTTCTCTTTGATATGAACCCAGATAGGATTTCGAGTTTGTAGCATTGGTTCAATGTTCAAAATAGTTTAAGGCAACATCATCAAATAAACTCCAAGTCCTCCATTGATCGGAAGATTAAGAAAAAAAAATAGGGAAGAAGAGAAGACAAAGTAAAGGAGAATAAAATGAAAAAGGAAATCCAAAGTAAGCTTGGATGAGTAACTTCACTTCTTGGAAGTCAAGGTTGGAGTGTTTAGTGGTGGATAAACGGTGGGCTGTATTCCTTTTTTGTGTGCGCGCGCGCGTTTATACCCACTCTTAACTGGAGAATAGCACAACATCAGTTGTCGGCTGAGGGAAGAAGATATTCGTGATAAATATTCTCTGGAGAAGAAACAGATGGGCGTCAGAAGAATTATATCACTTGTACGTTGGAGGCATCCAAGATTCAATCCTTGTTGGTGTGTTGCAGGGCACAATCCTTTGTGGCTACAATATTGCCTCTACTACTGAGCCCTTTGCTGGATTTGATTTTGAAATTCTAATGCCTCCACAAAAATTACTGGATTCACTGCAAATCTCTCTGCCCAATGGTCACACCCAAGTAGAGTGGTCCAGCTCTTTCTAATTAACAACTGGATTTTTAAAGAAGCTAGTTAGGCTGGTCCCTTGCCTCTGTGGCAGCTTCACAGTGTTTCAAGTAGCTATTGTAGACATCCATTTCAGAAAGCTCCTTGGGCCTTGTCCACTAGTTTGAAAGCCACGTGAGCACCGCATGAGGACACTTATCTTACCTTAAATGCTTGTCACTTCAAAATCATCATGTGGCATGTGGCATCTTACCCTTCACCTTCTATCAACCTGTAAATTTACCAGGCCAATTGATTCTTTATTACCAGAATAAAAGTCTCACTCTCAGAACCAAAATCTTTGTGGGATTTTTTCCTTTTTTAAATTACAGAAAGAAAAATTATGGACTTAGTTTCCTAATCTTAGATACTTTTATTTTAATCATATATAAGTATCAGATAGTCTTTGGTTCTTTCTCTTATCATACCACTTCCTGTAACTGCATCCATATTTTGTTCTTTTCCATAAGTAAGTAGCCCATCAAGGCCATTATTTTCCGGGATTCTCTAACTCTGCTTTTTGAGTCCGGTCAGTCCGGGCATGGGATTGGCCATGATTCCTTCAATTTAACTCGATCATGTTTCAATTTGATTGTGGAAATGATTATCCAATCATCTCTGGTAAAACTAGAGGGATCTAACTGACGGTGATGGGAAAGAGGTGGCCCACCTCATTCAATATGGGGATCATAGCGAATCTGCAATGAAAAAAGACATCCATCGAGATTAGGCCATTTGTTTGGTGGACGCAAATCTACGCCACTCGTTTGTGGGATGCGAGATAACTTTTTCTTTTCCTCCCAATTGGGCATCATTTGGAATTCTCTGGCCTCTTTGTCTTTCCAAAATTACATAGATTCTCCATCGAGTTTATTCTCTGGCGCAAAATTTTCTTTCCAGCTTGAGCTTCCAGGCAGCTGATGGATCTTGCAAAGTCGGTGGGATGAAGTGAATGGTGTTGAAGGGTTTTGAACCTTTTTCAGTATTTGTAGTGCCAAGACCCAAATTTAGACATTTGCATCAAATTCAGGTAAGCGTCTTCAATTCCCCCTTGTTTTTAGAGCAAAAAGATACTAGAACAAGCTCTTTCCCAAAGAGAAAGAAATACTTTCATTAGTATGCTCCGAGGATGTATTTCATTCTTGATTCTTTTTTCCCCACTTAATCATCCCGGGGGATTGATTCTTCCAAAATGCTTGGGGGCAGAAACAGTGATAAAAAGCTCAATATCAGATTTTTTTTTTCTGGATCTAGATTTAGTATGTGAATAGACTCAAGCCATTGTTCTTTCTCAGTTTTCACTGATAAATTTAATTTCCTCAAAGCTTGCTAAATTATTTTTTAATTTTAATAAAAAGGAATCCTCAAAATTTCCTCTATGGATTCCATGATTATCTACTCCAACATGATGAAAAGATGTTCTTTTGTTATCAGCTGTGCACTGCGTTACAGAAGATCATGAAATACTAAACGAAAGTAGAATTTTTGCAGAAAAGAACAGTGATGAAAATGGAATAGGTAGAATGCATTTAAATATTTGACATTTGCTTCTCATTTCAGATGATTTCCCGAGCATGAGAGATGATTAAAAGTTCAAATGAGAAGGATTTTCCAACAAAGAAAGAAGGAGACACTAACGACAGCAAGCACCCAAAAGGGCCATCCAGCTCAAGGCCATGGTCAGGCCTAAAGGATCCAAGAGTTGTACGAGTTTCCCGGACTTTCGGAGGAAAAGATAGGCATAGTAAAGTTTGTACCATAAGAGGACTGAGAGATCGGCGTGTAAGGCTTTCTGTTCAAACTGCTATTCAACTGTATGATCTTCAAGATAGGCTTGGGCTAAATCAGCCTAGCAAAGTTGTGGATTGGCTGCTCAGTGCTGCTCAAGAGGACATCGATAAGCTACCCCCTCTCCAAATGCTCCCTGAACATTTTGTTCAATTCCCCCAACCGGTCATGGTGCCTCATGAACCAAACCCTTCACAGGTTCCTTCAGTATGTTTTTTGGGTGCTAAATCAGACTACGAAGAAAGCAACGGAGCTAACTTACTGCCTACTAAAGGAGGTGCTAAAACCATCAATGATGCTTTTGGGGATGATCAAACCATGTTTCCCAAATCAACTTATTGGAATTCAGATGCTTCTTCAAGAGCTAAATGTAAAGAAGTGAATAGTGAAATAAATCTTTCCAGAAGCCATTGGATGAAGAGAGATGAGCATCACGATGCTAGTCAGGTTCATGGTGCAGCTCAGATGTTGCCAGCCCATAATCCTTTTCCTCGGCCAAATCTTTCATCTCTTCCCAGTTTGCTAAACAACACAACGTTCCACCCACCATTTTATCATTTGGAGTTATCCTCAAACTCATCTGTGGCCCATTTTCTAGGCAATGGATATTCATCCCCAACAGAAGAGATCAACAACTGCTATTCGATGTCAAACCAATCATCACTCGCTACACCATCTGGATCTCAACTGCTCTTGTATCCATCTGTAACAACACCATCGATTTTTCCACAGTTTGTTAGCACCTCTGCTGAGTGTGATCCTAAGCAAATCAGCCACTTCCAAATGTTGAGCACAACTCCACAAAATCTCCTAGGAAATCCTATCAGCACATCTCTCTACTCAATCAACCCAACCGTGAGACCTTTCCATGTGAACATAACTCCGATGTATCATCAGTCCCAAAACGGCCATGAAGTTCAATCAAATGCGTTGAATAAACCCAGCATTGGTGCTTCTAGTGCTGTTACAACGAATTCCTTTCCGAGTGCTTCCAAAGCTACTACTCTTGGCTCAACTCAATCTTCTTTCATGTAAGAAAGTGCTGATCAGATGAAGAACATACCTTAATCAGCTACTTTGGTGATTTAAAGCATCCAGGTGCATCTCAGGTTCGTTGCATGAAACAATAAATGTACTGTCACCGATAGTTGATTGAGCTGCAAATTGAGCAGCATTTGCTATACTAAAATATGTGGAGACATTATTCATTAGTGGCATTACTAAAAGGAATTTAATATTCCATGGCAATGCGCCATTCTTTAGCTGGTGAATGATTGGTTTCATTTGTCTTGTTGCAGTAACTAGCTACTATCTTAGAAAAGTGTTACATGATTTTTGTTTGTTTAGTATAAATTTTTTCTTTGGTCACAATCATTTGTGATTCTGTCATATGTAATAATGACCTTGAGCACTAGTCAGGATAACTCTCTATTTTCCAT
>JAYJMB010088539.1:0-19281 GCA_036873735.1 Pouteria campechiana | reverse complement strand
ATCATTTCATATCCAAATAATCAAAATCTATACTCATGAAACCCTCATTTACATTATCAATTCAATCTCAAATGATTACATTGAATCATGCCAATATACTTCATACATACATATCTACTTTATTAATTTCTACAAATCATAATATCATTTGTATAAATCATTAAGTATTTCAAACCAAGGGATATACATTATCCCAAAAATTCATGTACTCCCAAATCAGACACATATCGGAAATAAAGAAATTTGGTGTGTGAACTATCCCCAACCAAAACACAAATGCCTGGTTAAACGCATAGAATGTTTCATATAGCCAAAAGAAAGAGCCTACTTACAATAGTGTGGAATCATAGCACTGCATCAGAACAATTCTTGAAATTCTTTGATTCCAAATCTAAGTTCAATTGGCCCTGCATATATCATATATATCATAAATTCAAGCCCGTTTTGTTTCTTATTGAAGCACTTCGTCAAATATATAACATACATCGCTTAACTTAACATTTTCATTAAGACATAACCTCTAAATTCCATTTTCAGTTATACACAGTCACTTTACAACTCAATTAACATTGAATTCTCCATAACACTAAGTTAATTGAGTTCCTAATCCATTCCAACCATTGCATAATGTCATTATATATGAAATCCCCAATTCATTATTCACTTCAATTACTATTTTCTTCATGGATCACAACATAATCCAATTTTCTTACATCTAAAGCATGTCACAACCACTACAATTAACTGATTAATCACCTTCGTCATAATTCTCACATCAATCCATATCCATTTCCGCCAAAAAGTTATTGTTCATGATTTACTTCAAACCCTAACATAGCGAACCCAAATTCTCATGCCCAATTCCATTCTAAACCATTATTATACATGGATTAATTATTTCCCTTAAGGTTTTACACATGAATCCATACAAATTATTGCCCAAAAATCATTGTTTACAATTCATACAAAACCCTAGTTAACAAAAATCACAATTTTGATTAACAGAATTGGCTTACCATGGAATCTAAGTGTCTTCCATCCATAACTAAGAATCCACATCCAAAGCTACAATCAGCCCCTTCCACTTGTAAGAAATCGGTATTCCCTCCATTTCCCACCATCCAAATCTCAAAACCCCACGCCAAGAGGCATGCTTAAGTGGTAATCTACCTAGGAAAGGAATTTCCCAAGTTCAAATGGTATGAATTTGGGTTAAACAAGATGGGTTCCAAAGCTAGAGCAAGAAGAAGAAGAAATGGGGCAGAAGAAATGAAAAATAGAATGGGTTTCAAGCTTAAAAAGTTAGATTTTTTGGGTACTCTGATGCACCATTGGGCTTGTGTTGCAACATAGAAAACCTGTGTCATGACACAGGTGTCACGACATTGAATTCCTGTGTCACGACACTAACCTGCTGCCCCAATACATCGCTAGTAATTTGAGCATAACTTTTACATATGATATCTAAATGCACTAAGTTTTAAAGAATTGGAAAGATAGCTTCAAGGGATACAACTATTATATTAACAAATTTTTCTAAATCATCCCACAAATATATCAAAAGGTTCCATAAAGTTAACCCATCTTATTCATCTCATTATTTTTCTGTCATTTGGAACAACTTTGGTATATTAGTCATAACTTCCTCATACAACATCATAATTAAGTGATTTATCTTCTATTAGATAGATAATATCATGATATACAACTTTTATTTTGAACACATTTTCCAATTAGTCCATTATCCATGTCAAAAATCAATCACAATGGACCCACTTCTCAAATTCAGGATTTTCATAATACACACTTGTGCTCCTTTAGTTTTCTTCCAAAATTTTTACTTTTTCTCTCATTTACATTCTTAGACTTTTAATTATTATATTTCCCATTAATTTCATGGATAATCATCCTCAAATACTCATTTAAGAATTTAACTCTCACTTCAAACTCAACTGATAACCCATTCATCACAATGGCTATTCAAAATCAAAATTCACACTCATAAGAATCACTAATGGTCTCATTTCACAAAAAATATTTCAAAAATCATAATGAGCACTTTGCACATATCTCATACATGAAATGAGACTTGTTCATACCATTCACTATATCATTTGAGGTCAATTATCAAAAATCACCTATTCAATTATTTTTACCAACATTTTTCTACTATAAATGACTCCATATACCCTTTTCATTTCAAATTGCATCCAATGCTCAATCCAATGTTCTGCACACATTACGATATATATGATGACCATTATAGGCCATTCAATTGATCATAATTAGGATTTTTCCCAAATTTACCATTTCAGTTCTTTTTCTTCTCATTAACTTATGTATAGGTCAAAATAGTGAATTTTATCAAATTCATTGAGTAAACTCTACCCATCTTCACATTTCAAACACCACAGGTGTTACAATATGCCATTCTCTCATAAGGATTAATGGGGACACTAGTGACATGAATATACTACGTTAGCTTGAAAGGCTCAAACTGATCAAAGAATGCCTAAATCACTTCCAAGTAAACATGTAATCTAGGATTTCACCTTGAGGAATAATCAAGCAAGTTCTAGCATACTTATGCCAACCAAATAAGTCACTAAATTCATAATACTATAAACTCATCAACATACACTTTGCATGATCATAGCATAAGGTGCTCGGAAAAAAATTTTCATTGTTCATAAAAAAGGAAGATTTATCACAAGAATCAATGAATCACAAGTTGGTGCCTATCCTTCCTTCTAAATCATGTGCAATGGTGATAAAAAAATTAAGCATAAGTTAATAATCATCAAGAGAAAATCACTAATCTAATCCATTCAATTTTAGCATGATACACACAATTGCTCTTCGATTTTCTTAGATAAGTTTTCAAAATGTGCAGCTCATCAAAAATTATGCCTAAATTCAAAAAATATTTGCCCAAAACTGAATGTACTTGAATGCAATGCTAAACAGTCTCCAACTTAAACTTAACATAGTCCTCAATGTGAAATAATGAAAGAATTTAAAGATTAAGGGCTTCCCTAAATGAGGTGCATTCACATCCTCTTCTTTGGAGCTAGCTTGGCATCGTTTCAGCACTTGGAAGAGCATCTGCAATCCTCTAAAATTAAAATTCCTCCTTCTACAACACATAACAACCAAAAATGAAAAATAATCTATCCTATAAGTAAATAAAATAAGCAAATACTAAGCTAAATGATAAGAAAATAAAGGAAGTTTAGAAAAATCTTGGGTTGCCACCCAAGAAGCGCTAGATTTAAAGTCTTTGTCCAACTATGGCTTCCTATCTTTGAAATGGAATTTGACTTTTTAGTGTTTCAGCTCTTTCTTTAGGGAAAGAAGATTGTAGAATTGTGTGCCCCCAATTGATAAACATGGTTGAATGATTCAATAATGTTTACTCCTTCCACTGTGTTTACAGGCACTCCTAAAAAGTCTTCCTTCATTCCATCCACTCCATTTATGTCGGAGCCATTCTTGTTTTCATTTGACAACTTCATCTCCTTGAAAATATCAATCTTCATAGTATGATCTTGAAGTTGCATTGGCTTTCCCTTTTTCATACCTACAAAAGAAGAAGAAATCATCACAAGAAAGCATAAATCATTGCCTAAAGATATATACCCTAAGTAATGAGGCAATTACTCCAGTTTAAATTTTTCTTTGATCTCCTTTACTGAGCAATCATTAAGATTTTAATCATCTCATTAGCTATTTCATGTGGGAAAATATCTAAAGCTAGAATTTGCTCATTGCCATTGCAAGGTCTTTCAATAACTTTCTTCTACATCTGTTGTCCAGGAAATGGGACAGGAGGATCATAAGGTGGTGGTGGCTTGTAGTTGAGTGGAGGGTTAAGAATCGAAAATATAGCTCTCCTTGCATCCACCTCCTCCTCATCAACTACAAAAACATTGGAATCATTAACTACACCATCAATTTATCATCTATAACCTTACCACCTCTCCATGCTGGGGTTGCTTCTACTTGCTTAGGCTGACTTGAAAACTTTCTAGATGTGTGACTTAGCACAACCTCTACAATTTATCCCAAATGAGTCTCTATCATCTTCATGGATGCCTCCACATTCTGTAATCATGGTTCAATATTTTGGAACTGAGTTTGGGTTACCTAGATAAAACTTTGTAATGTCTCTTCTAAAGTTGGTTTCTTTGGTTGAACATAAGTTCCAGCTTGAATTAGATTGGGATCATTATTCCATGAAAAATTGGAATGAATACTCCAAGGAGGATATGGATCATCAAGGGTTTGTTGGTCGAAGAAGTTCATTGCATTGGCTTGTCCCAAAAGATCTGTAAAATTCTGCCAAGAGGGACAAACATTGTATGAGTGACCAAAAATACCATAATTAAAACATACTTGAGTAGGAACAGGTTGTTTTTGGTTCATCATCATGGGTTGCATCATCTCCATCTATTCAGCAAGCTCTAACATCTACATAGAAAGCTTAGTGTTAGAGTTCACTTCATACATTCCTCTAGACCTACTTCTCACACTTTTCTGTTGGGAGTTTGATGCAAGCATCTGATATAGTTCATATGCCTCCTCTGGGTTCTTCTCTTCCATAGCTCCTCTTGAAGCATTATCAACCATGGCTTGGCATTATTATGTCAATACATCATAGAAAAATTGCATTAGCAACTCTAAAGGAATTTGATAGTGAGGACATTGAGTTAGTAGCATTTTAAGTCTTTCCCAAGCTTCATGAAATGCCTCACCTTCCAATTGAGTAAAAGTTGTTATCTTACCGCTTAGTTCTATAGTTTTAGCATGAGAATAGAATTTACAAATAAACTTGTTGTAAATTGCATCCCAAGTGGTTAATGAACTAGGAGACAATGTCATAAACTAGGTTTTTTTTGCATCCTTCAATGTGTATGGAAAGCATCTCATGCTTAGTTGATCCTCAATAAGACCCTGTAAAGGAAAAGTTTAGATAGTTGCATAAAAATCATGCATGAATGTTAAAGGATCTTCTGCAGCAAAACCATAAAAGAAGAAAGCATATTAAAATGTATATGTTTTAGCTCATAATTCTTGTCATTGTCATTCAAAACAATGCATGAAGGTGTTAATCCAATGATAGGGCATGCAAACTCTTTCATCAACTGTTGTTCTTGTTGAGCCACTCAGTTCTCCATGTATTCTCCCATTTATTTTTCCTTACAATTACAACTCAACAAAAAGAAAGAAAGAATTAGGAATCTTATATACAATAAACATACAACAAAGAAAACAAAAAATAGTAACTAAATTAATCAAATTAATTTTGAACCAGTTTTCTGACAATGGCACCAAAAACTTGATGGTTCAAATTATAAATCCTTATGAGTGCACACGGGTTGATCCCACAGGGACCTGTCAAACCAATTCAATTAACTCCAGTTACTAACTAACACTATACTAAAAAGAGTGGTGATGCAAAACAAATCTAAATATTATGAAAACTAATGGTAAACAATGGAAGTGCATAATGTAGAAGAGATTAATAGGTTATAAGAGTCTAGGGATTTGATTTCATTACTCAATGATATCTATGTTGTTGGGATGTCAGATTCCATTCAATATCTTGGGTTCGTTCTATCAAATGCGAGATTATTACCATTAGGTGTGCGGGTTTAAATCAAGTATTTTTACTCGTTCTAATTACCTATGGTGTATAGAATAATTAAGGTGAAAACTTATTAAGATCAAGAACTTAATGAAACAAATAGATTGATTTAGTATAATATGTGTACTATAACCATCTATCCTTTGCATTCAAGTGAACTAATGGTGTCTACCTTAACCATTTTCTCAAACAATCAATCTCATTACTGAAATTGGTGATCGAGCAATTATATGAATCAAATGATTGCAATAAGCACAATGAATAAAAAAAAATGAAGTTTCATTGATAAACAACAATACCAATCAACAAAGAACATCAAAGAAGGTTACATCTTCACACTAGAAAGAGAAAACTAGTTCATGACAGAAGAAGAAGAAGAAACTCCCTCCATTAAACTCTAATGTTGCAGAACTTTTATCTCCTCTTGCTCCCATGCCACTCTTCTCTTGCAAAAATCTCCTTCCCCTTGCCTCCAAAGGAGCATCCAAGAGTAGCCCCAAAAGCACCCAAAAATCCTTGCCAAAGACTCTCTTACTTCCCCTAAATATGGGTTTTTATAATGCCCAAATGGGGCTAAAATTTTGCACGAATAAAGGGGAAAAATGCGAAGCCATGGCCTAGAAATCCAAGTCACGGGTTGGAAATTGCTATCTCCACAAAATTCCTTGAATAAGATTTCACACCGCAGTCTAGAATTCCATGCCACGGCATGGAAATATCTGATCACAAAATGCATTTGAAGAGGGTTTGACACCGCGGCTTGGAATATGAAGCCGCGACCTGGAATTTGATTTCCCAGAGATACTTTCACTATTTTGACCATAAAATCCTCATCTAACACTGAGATATACAACTGTTATGTTGAATATATTTTTCAAATCATCCTCCTAATATACCAAAATTCGTCCACAAGTGATTTCATGTTTTGCACATCTGAAACTAGATTGACTTCAGAGATATTGGAATCACTTCATTCTTGATTCATTTGAAATGTAATTCAAATTCCTACAACTTTCATGTTGACCATGTCTTCCAAACTATTCTTAAGTATTCCAAAACTAGACTACAAGTGATAGCATTGTTTGCATCTTTGAAATTTTTGTTAACATTATTAAGTTTGAGATAGTTGCAATATTTTGGCCATAGCCCCCACATTTCAATTCAAAATCCTATGCTTTTTTATCCTTTGGATAGATAACTTTAAGGGATAAAACTTTCATATTTACTACTTTGGTTGATTAAGCCTCTAAATATACCTAAAATGGCCTCCAAGTGATGTTGAGTTTCACCTCAAGTTGAAGTTGCAGCCTGGAAGTTGTTGTCCACTTGAATTCTTCATCTTTTATCCCCTTATTCATCATCCAAGCTCCACTACTTTGCTCTTTTGTCCACCTTGATGTCTTCCATATTTTCTTGCACTTAATTATCTACAAATAGACATAATAAATCAACATAGAATTCCCTTATCAAGTAATAACTAAACTAAGTGCAGATTCATTGGAATGTGTTTATAAACTACTAATTTTACATCAAAAGAGGATGTAAAATATATGTGAATTTAGGTATTAAAATATGGTATAATATGAGCTCATTTAATACCCCCAAACTTAGCTATTTCTCATCCTCGAAAAATAAAAATTTGAACTCATGAATCAATTAGGAAAAATCTCTATCAAATAGTCAGTAACATGCCAGACAAATTACTCATGACACATGATTCAAAATTCATTCAAGAGACATGCCATCTAATCTCATGATTCTCATGCTTTATCAATCCCTTCATAATGTGAGAATGTGCGTGTGCTTTGTCAATCTCATGTACATGCATGCTTTTCAATCAATGATATACAATTCATTGATTCTAATGATCTTCACAAAACACTCCATAAGCTTGCTTTTCATGATCCCACTACACTAATGTAGATAACTTTGTTCACTTAGATCAATAGGTCTTTGTTATGCTTGGAATGGAGCCTTGGTTTTGGCTAACAAAGAAAAGGAATGTGGATTCACAAGGTAAGAGATCATAACTAAATTTTACATGAATGTATCACTCTCTTTACTTTTTATTTGCATTTATCTTTCTTTTTATGGGTTGTATTACTATCACACCCCCAAACTTGTTTTCTATTGCTTTAATTGAGATGTGATCCCCCCAATTGCAAGATGAATCCTTACAAATTCTTTTCTTTTTGTCACTCTTCTTTTCCTTTTGGCATTTTTTTTTAATTCCCCCAAACTTATCTTCTTTTGCCTCACTCATACCTCTCAAACAACCATGAGCATAGAATATGTCTCTTAATATGTCAAACATGGTTTTTCAAGCTAAAATGGGGTTTGATGATGAGGCTAAAGAAAGTGGTTTTTCACATGTTTTGCACATGTCATTTTCTCATAAGGCTCAATGGGGACGCTAGTGACATGAATATACTAGGTTAGCTAGAAAGGATCAAATTGAATAAAGAATGCCTAAATCACTTTCAAGTAAACATGTAATCTAGAATTTTTCCTTGAGGAATAATCAAGCGAGTTCTAGCATGCTTATGTTAACCAAAATAAGTCACAGATTCATAACACTATAAACTCATCAACATACACTTTGCTTGACCATAGCATAAGGTACTCAAAAAAAATCAATGTTCATGAAAAAGAAAGATTTATCACAAGAATCATTGAATCACAAGTTGGTGCCTATCCTTCCTTCTAAATCATGTGCAATGGTGATCAAAAACTAAGCATAAGTTAATAATCATCAAGAGAGAATCACTAATCCAATCCATTTAGTTTTAGTATGATACACATAATTACTCTTCAATTTTCTTAGCAAAGTTTTCAAAATGTGTAGCTCATCAAAAATTAAGCCTAAATTCAAAAAATGTTTGCCCAAAACTGAATGCACTTGAATGCAATGCAAAACACTCCCCAACGTAAACTCAACATAGTCCTCAATGTGAAATAATGAAAGAAGTCAAAGATCAAGGGCTTCCCTAAATGAAGTGCATTCACAACCTTCTCTCTAGAGCTAGCTTGGCATCATTTTAGCACTTGGAAGAGCATCTGCAATCCTCTAAAATCAAAATTCCTCCTTTTACAACACACATCAACCAAAAATTAAAAACAATCTATCTTATAGGTGAATAAAATAAGCAAACACTAAGCTAAATGCTAAGAAAACAAAGAAAGTTTAGAAACAGCTTGGGTTGCTTCCCAAGAAGTGCTTGATTTAAAGTCTCAGCATGACTCTGGCTTCCTATCTTTGGAATGGAATTTGGCTTTTTGGTGTTCTAGCTCTTTCATCAGGGGAAGAAGCTTGTAGAATTGTTGTGCTTCCAATTGATAAACATGCTTGAATGATTCAACATTGTTTGCTCCTTCCACTTTGTTTATAGTCTCACCTAAAAACTCTTCCTTCATTCCATCCACTCCATCTATGTTCGAGCCATTCTTGTTTTCATTTGACAGCTTCATCTCCTTGAAAATATCAATCTTCAAAATATGATCTTGAAGCTGCATTGGCTTTCCTTTTTTCATACCTACAAAAGAAGAAGAAAACATTACTGGAAAGCATAAATCATTGCCTAAAGATCTATACCGTAAGTAATGAGGCAATAGCTCCAGTTCAAAATTTTCTTTTATCTCCTCTTTTGCTGAGCCTTCATTAAGACTTTCAATTAGCTCATTAGCTATTTCATGTGGGAAAACATCTAAAGCTAGAATTTGCTCATTGCCATTATAAGGTCTTTCAACAACTTTGTTCTGCATCAATCACCCAAAAATGGGATAGGTGGATCATAAGGTGGTGGTGGCTTGTAGTTGATTGGAGGGTTAAGAATAAAAAATATAGCTCTCCTTGTATTCACCTCCTCCTCATCAACTACAAAAACATTGGAATCATTAAATACACCATCAATTTATCATTTGGAACCTTACCACCTCTCCATGTTATGATTGCTTCTACTTGCTCAAGCTCACTTGAAAGCTTTCTAGATAAGTGACTCAGCACAGCCTCTACAATTTGCCCCAATTGAGTCTCTATCATCTTCATGGATGTTTCCACATTCTAGAATCTTGATTCAATAATTTGGAACCTTGTCTCATCATTTTGGTACTGAGTTTGGGTTACCTAGATAAAACTTTCCAATGTCTTTTCTAGAGTTAGTTTCGTTGGTTGAACATAAGTTCTAGCTTGAATCAGATTGGGATAATTGTTCTATGAAAAATTGGAATGACTACTCCAACTAGGATATGAATCATCGAGGGGTTGCAGGTTGAAGCAGTTCATCGTATTGGCTTTTCCCAAAAGATTTGGAGAAAATTCTGCTAAGAGGGATAAACATTGTATGAGTGACTAGAAATACCACAATTAAAACAAACCTTAGTAGAAACAAGTTGTTTCTGGTTCATCATCATGGATTGCATCATCTCCATCTGCTCAGCAAGCTCAAACATTTGCATAGATAGCTTAGTGTTACAGTTCACTTCATACATTCCTCTAAACCTACTTCTCACATTTTTCTATTGGGAATTTTCTACAAGCATCTCATATAGCTCATATGCCTCCTCTGAGATCTTCTCTCTCATAGCTACTCTTGAAGCATTGCCAACCATGGCTTAGCATGGTTGTGTCAATCCATCATAGAAAAATTGCATTTGCATCTCTAAAGGAAAATGATGGTGAGGACATTGAGTCAATAGCATTTTAAATCTTTCCCAAGCTTCATGAAATTCCTCACCTTCCAATTGAGCAAAAGTTGTTATCTTACCTCTTAGTTCCATAGTTTGAGCAAGAGAATAGAATTTACAAATGAACTTGTTGTAAATTCCATCCTAAGTGGTTAATGAACTAGGATCCAATGTCATAAATCAGGTTTTTGCTGCATCCATAATATGTATGGAAAATAAATCATGCTCAATTGATCCTTAGTAAGTCCCTATAAAGGCAAAGTTGGATAGTTGCATAAAAATCACGTATAATGGTTAACGGATCTTCTGCAGCAAAACCATAAAACAAGAAAGCATATTAAAATGTATATGTTTTAGCTCATAATTCCTGGCATTGTTATTCAAAATAATACATGAAGGCAATAATCCAATGATATAATGATAGGGCATGCAAACTCTTTCATCAACTATTGTGCTTATTGAGCCACTCAGTTCTCCACATATTCTCCCATCTATTCTTGCTTACAATCACAACTTAGCAAAAAGAATAAAAGAAAGAATTTAAAATCCTATATGCAATAAATATACAACAAAGAAAAATAAAAATAATATCTAAATTAATAAAATCAATTTGGAACCAATTCCCCGACAATGACACCAAAAACTTGATGGTTCAAATTATAAATCCTTTCGTGTGCACGAGAGTATAGTATTATAGTGTGCAATGCAAGGGTCGATCCCATAGGGAACTATCAAACCAATTGAATTAACTCTAGTTACTAACTAACACTATCATAAAAAGAGTGGTGATGCAAAATAAATCTATATATTAAGAAAAATGTTGGAAAACAATGGAAGTGCATAATGTAGAAGAGTTTAACAGGTTATAAGAGTCTAGGGATCTGATTTCACCACTCAATGATATCTATGTTATTGGGATGTTAGATTCCATTTATTATCTTAGGTTCATTCTATCAAATGTGAGATTATTACTATTAGGTCTATGGGTTTAAATCAATTATTTTCACTTATCCAATTACCTATGGTGTGTAGCATTATTGAGGTGAAAACCTATTCAGACCAAGAAATTAATAAACTAAATAGATTGGTTTATCATAAGGTGTGTACCATAACAATTTATACTTTGCATTCAAGTGAGCTAATGGTTTTGCATATGGTGTCTACCTTAACCATTTTCTCAAACAATCAATCTCATTCATGAAATTGGTGATCAAGAAATTAAATGAATCAAACGATTGCAATAAGTAAAATAAATCAAACAAGATGAATTTTCATTGATAAAAGCAATCTAAATCAACAAAGAACATCAAAGAGGGTTACATCTTCACACTAGAAAGAGAAAACTAGTTCATGACAAAATAAGAAGAAAAAAAGAAACTCCCTTCATTAAACCCTAATGTTGCAAAACTTTCATCTCCTCTTGCTCCCTTACCTCTCTTCTCTTCCAAAAATCTCCTTCCTCTTACCTCCAAAGGAACCTCCAAGAGTAGCCCCAAAAGCCCTCAAAAGCCCTAGATAAATACTCTCTCACTTCCCCCAAAGATGGGTTTTTATAATGCCCAAATGGGGGCTAAAATTTCACATGAATGAGGGGAAGAAATGCCAAGTTGCAGCCAGGAAATTGTTGTCTCCACAAAATGCCTTGAACAAGATTTTATGCCATGGCTTGGAATTCGACACATAGTGTGGAAATATCTGATTGTAAAATGCACTTGAAGAGGGGTTTGACGCCGCCGCCTAGAATCTGCATTCTTAGAGATGCTTTCACTAGTTTGACCATAACATCCTCGTCTAAACTTAGAATCATGTGATTTTTCTTGCATTAGTCATCTAAGTGCGAGATCTACAACTGTTATATTGAATACATTTTCAAATCATCCTCTAAATATACCAAAATCCAGCCACAAGTCATACCATGTTTTGCACATCCAAAACTAGATTGACTTCAGAGACAGTTGTAGTGTTATCATCATAACTCCCATGTTGGATATTGGAATCACTTCATTTTAATTCATTTGAAAGATAATTCAAATTCCTACATTTTCATTTTGACCATGTCTTCCAAATAATCATTTAAGTATGCCAAAACTAGACTACAAGTAATACCATTATTTGCATCTCTGAAATTTTGTTAGCATGATTGAAGTTTGAGACAGTTGCAATATTTTGGTCATAAACTCCATGTTTCAACTCCAAATCAAATGATTTTATCATTTGGATAGATAACGTCAAGGGATAAAACTTTCATGTTTACTACTTTAGCTTATTAAGCCTCTGAATATGCCTAAAATGGTCTCTAGGTGATGCTAAGTTTCACCTCAAGTTGAAGCCGCGGCTTGGAAGTTGCTGTCCACTCAAATTCTTCAACTTTCATCCCCTTATTCATCACCCAAGCTCTACTACTTTGCTCCTTTGTCCACCTTGATGTCTTCCATATTTTATTATACTTAATTATCTGTAAATAGACATAATAAATCAACATAGACTTCCTTTATCAACTAATTTACATCAAAAGAGGATTCAAAACATATGTATATTTAGGTATTAAAATATGGTATAATATGAGTTTATCAGGTGCCAAAATCTTGATAGTTCAAATTATAATTCCTCGCAAGTGTATAGAAATATAGGAATATAGTATGCAATGCAAGGGTCGATCCCGTAGAGAACGGTCAAACCAAATTAATTAATTTTAGTTACTGAACTATTCTAATCTTAAAAAGAATATATTTATAACTAAAAGGACTTAGAATAATGTTTGGTATAATTTTAGAATTTTAGATACTTAATAGAATGAAAATAAATCAATGACTAAATATAATGTAGAGATTAGCAAAATGCAAAAGTCTAGGGATCCGATTTCACCACTGGATGATACCCCTTTGCTAATGGAATGTTGGACTTAATTCCTCGCTTGGGTTCATTCTTCCAAAAGTAAGATTATTATCATTAGGTGTGCGAGTTTAAATCAAGTCTTTTCATTCATTCCAATTACCTATGGTGTGTAGCATAATTATGGTAAAAACCCATTAAGCTCAAGAACATAAGAACCAAAATAATATGGTTTAGCATATGGTGTCTACCTTAACCATTTATCCTTCTCATTCAAGAAAGCTTATGATTTAGCATATGGTGTGTACCTTAACTACACTTTAATAATTAATCTAACTTATAATATTGGTGATCAAGTAATAAAATAAGTTAAATCATTTCAAACAACATCATGGACAAAATAAGATCATATAGTATTAATAATATCCAACAATCCCAAAAAGGGTCACATCTTCACCCTAGAAAAAGAGATTTAGTTCAGAAGAGAAAATAAAATAATTCTTTTAGATAGGATAATAATGATGAAGAACATCTTCTCTCCTTCTTCTTTCTTACTTGCAATCCCTTCTTCTTCTCCATGAGAAATCTCTTAGAAAAATGGTCTCCAAACCTCAAAGAAAAACTCCTAAAACAAAAGTGAGAAGAACCCTTGAAAAACCCTAGCTTTTTCCTTGAAAACCCACAAGATACACAATGTGGAAAGTTTGCAAAAAATACTAGCCCAACGCTAGTGTCGGTGGCACCGGATGGGCACCGGCTTGCTACCTGGCCACTAGTGTCTATGATCCTGGCACCGGCGGTGCTGACTGGGTGACTTTGGTTTGTGTTGATTTTTTAGTCCTTTTGTAGTTGTTTTCTTTTTCATACTTTGTGCTTCTTCTTTTACATCATTTTTCTCTTCTTTTCTATCTTCAAGACACCAAGAAAATCTAACAAATAAGCATAAAATTCATCTAAAAAGGACAAGGATTTGTAAATAACTAAGTTTAAACATGTGTGATATAAGTAAATAAAATTCACTCATCAAAGTTCTTACCCTACATCAAAAGAAACCCACTTCTTTACCAAAGAAACAAGTTTTTGTGGACCCAACATTGAAGAACTTCAGATCAAAGAAGGTTAAAACTAAGTTCTACATGAAATTTGGGCGCAAGAACTATAGACTAGGTAAGTTCTTGAATTTTAAATTCTTTGAAGATGAAGGATTTCAATTCATTAATTGGTTGAGGAAATTTGGAATTTTTGAGTTTTTGGTAGAAACGTTGGTGATCTATGATGAATTAGTAAAGTTGTTTTATTTTTATTTGCGTGAAGAAGAAGGAGAGGATGGAATTTATATTTACACTTCTTATCTCTAAAGTAAGGAAATAAGCTTCACTGCTGAAGAGTTTGCTTCGATCATGAGACTTCCATATGTTTTAGTTGAGAAAACACATGATCAAAAAGAAGTTGTTGAATGTTTGATGGGAAAGGAGTCACTATCAAATAGGAAAGAAGGATTCACAAACAAAGAATTTTCTTCTGTGGAGTTTAAACTGATTCATCGCATAGTGACCCATTGTCTATTCCCTAGAAATGGAGGACATGATGCAGTTAGTATTCTTAAATATGTATTGATTTAATCTAAAGTATGGTCTTGTGGATGCTATGTTATTATAGAGCTAATGGTCATCTCCCCTATGCCATGTATTTGACAAGAGTATTTCAACACTTTGAAATAAATCTTTCTAGTGATGTTCCAACTTGTCTTTCAAGTTACAATAAGATAACATTGGAACACTTAGACGAATGAGATATATCAAGTATGATGATGGTAAGTGGAGATACATTTCATCTATGCCTGGAGATAATGAAGATGAGATTCCTATTCAACAAGATGATACAACAAGGACTGAAGCTGAAGTTGAAGAAAATAATGAGGGTGAAGATGAGTTTTATCAAGATGTTCTGGAAGATGAGCAAGATTTAGTTGAAGAGGAGGGTTCTCATGGAAAGAATGGGAAGGATCCTCAGGTGGATATGATTCAGTAGCCATTCTTTCAGATACTCAACACACTCCAGCCACATCCATTCCAGCTCCATCTCATCCTATTTATCCAACTACTTCTACACCTCATGCCACAACTACTTCAACTTTTCCTTTGTTAGATTTTTTTACCTTGCAGGTCTTACTTGTAGCTAGTTTGGGATCTCTCAAAGCTCACTTACAGGCGTACATATGGGAGCAAATTCATGTTTCTACATCAGCTAATCAATCCAACTCCACAAAGAAAAAGTCATATCCTTTCAAATGATTCTAAAGTTTAAAGACCTAAGAACATTTTTCAAGAAATATATCTCTTGTCTTTTAAGGATTTGAAGCTATTTAACTGTCATGTCACAAATTACTGGTTTAAGTTGCCTAGTTTAACTCCTTGAATCATAGTTTAAATTCACACACTTCTTTCTTTCTATTCATATTGATTATATCTTTTTGTTCATTCTCTATATTTATGCATTCCTCTCATTTTGCTTAAGACAAAAAGGGAGAGAAAATTAGATTTAATTTTTATGGGTAAATAAGCATGTTGATAAGGGGAGGAATGTTATTTTAAGTTCATCCATAGTTGGTTTTGTCATCATAAAAAAGGGAGAGAATTGTTTATTTTTTTTTTTGTTTTTGATGATGAACAAAATTGAATGAAATATCTTTTACTATGTGGTTTGATAATGATACACATATTTAATGTAGAGTGGATTGATGTAAATGTGATGAAATGCAAATAATCAGGTTGTGTGAAGTGATGGATAGAATGTAAACAAATTTTTGGAAATAGGTTAAGGATGGAAGACATTAAGTGAAGAAATTCGTTAACGTTTTGTTCAGCAACCTTGATGGATTTGTAGTTAGGGACATATCCGGGGAAGTTGGCAATTGGTGAACCTTGATGGATTTAAATCAATTGAATTGGCTTTTGATGAACCTTGACGGATTAGAAGTCAGAGACATATTCGGCAAAGTTAGACTTTAATGGATTTTTCCATAAAGGAATAACATCAACAGTTTGTAATAAAACATCAATACTTTTTGGGTAAAACATTGACGATTTTGACATCGTTGCAGGTAGTTACAAAGATCCAAAAATGAAGTAATTTAACATTTTCTTTAACCTCCTTTGAGAGATTATTTCCCAGCTGTTGAACATCATATAAATGGGAGATGAGTTAAAGAAAAGTGTGTGAGAAAATAGAGAAGAAAAATCTTATAGTGTGATCAAAAGAAAATCAAGAGATCAAGATTATAAAGATATTCTAACTTTAGTTTTGTCAGTGAATGAAGCTTGGACATTCAAAAGCACTAAAGTTCACCTAAGAGTTGAATTGGTTGTAAGCCTTTCATTATTACATTCCTTATTATGTTGATTATACCTTGGTTTGGGTTGTAAACCAAGAGATAGTTGAATCATTATAGGTTGTGTAAGTGATTCATCTATATTGTCACCTGAAAGTGTAAGTCCAGAGAACAGAGTATTTATCCCACTATAACTTTGGGATTAAGTTACCTAGTGGAACCCAAGTCTATGATTGTGGCTTAGAGAGTAGAGTAGGTAGGGAGTACCGAACTACTATAACACCTATGTTCTAAATTTGTGAGTCATTGTCTTTACAGTACATTCAAACACTTCCATCAGATTACATTAGTTTAGCCACAAGGCGGGACCAATAAAACTTATTAGAAGTTGCATCCCATGTGGTAAGTGAACCATGAACCAATGTAATAAACTAAGATTTAGCTGCATCCTTCAAGGTGTATGGAAAGCATCTCATACATAGTTGATCCTCAGCAAGTCCTTACAAAGGAAAAGTTTGGATAGTTGAATAAAAATCACGCATGAATGTTAAGGGATCTTCTACAACAAAACCAATAAAAGAAGGAAGCATTTCAAAGTGTATTGCTTTAATTCATAGTTCCTAACTGTAAGGACCTGAAAAATTTTAGAAAATATAAATTTTTGCTATTGTAAAGTTTTGGTAATTTTTGCCAGGTCGACAGATTGTATAATTAAAATTTTAAAAAACTTATTACGAAAAAGTTATGAAATTGAATGGATTATTAATATAAACATGATGATGAGGTTTGGGTACATTAAAGTGTATTAAATAAATCATTTAAGTGAAAAAGAAAATGAATTTAAATCGGTGGAACACCAAACATGTAAATATTGAAAAAGATAGATTTGTTTTATAAAAAAACTATATATATTAAAATGGGTGGAATATCCATATTAATATGAGTATGATGAGGACACATGATAATAAATGATTCATAGGTGAAGAAAAATTAAAAATTGCATGTGGATAGTTGAAAAATCAAGTTGTCGGTAATTTTTGGCAAATTTTAGTTAAAATCAAATTTAATTAAGAAATAAATAATTAAATTATGCAAAGATGATATTTAATGGATGGATAATTAATTTGGATATGTGATTTATTAAATAAATGATTTACATGTTCCAAATATGAGGACCAGATAAGATTTTAAAAATCAAAGATTGGATGCATTTGTATAGAATTAAGTGGGAGCATGGACTACCAATAAAACATTAATATAAATATCAGCTATACCCATCTCCTTCCAACGTCCAAGCACCTCTTCAACATAGGTTTCCCTTCCCCAAGCATCCCAAGCCTTCTAAGTGAGGATTTCAACACATTTTGATTGGGAGAAATTGTGGGGAATGCTTATAAATGAGGTTTGCAACCCACTACATCTTAAAACCCCTTAATTAAAGTATACTATGGTTGTAAAAATTGAAGAGGGAGATATTGCAGGTGGGACTGATCAAGAAAATAATAGATTAAAGGTAAGTAATTCATTAATACAACTCCCTCATCATGTATAGGTGATTGTTTAATTAAAGTATGGGTGAAATCTTGATGAATGATGTGGATGAGATTAGGCTAGGGTTTTGCAAAAATTTTTGATGGATGATACGAGTTATAATTGGTGTAATTAATGATTAATTATTATTTTAATTAACTTAAGATATGATTTAATGTAGATGGAATTTAAATTCAGCAATTACATGATGATAATAGTTGGATATAACCAAGCTGTCCACTAATTGTTTGTGGAAATTCCATTAAGAAGATGCTGTGCAATTAAGCCCTGATCACTCAAGGTTAAGCCTTGCTTAATCTATGTATTAATGAGGCATTGAAATAATTTCAAACAGATGAAATTAAGGATGGTAGTTAGGTAGTTGTTTTAAGTTATTTGAAGTTCAATTTGATTTCTTTGAATGATTACAATTTGGGCACTTATAATCTGAAATTCTTGTATATGAGTTACATGACTTTGAACATGCATTATCTGCCCCATGCAACCATAATTAATGTATTGTAGTAGCATGAATTAAATTGCATTGAAAATAATGAAATTCGGATGAACAGTGCACTTACAGAACACCTTACCAAGTATCTCCCTTGAGGTTGATTAAAACCTAATGTAGTGATGTTATTTTGCAAAAATACAAATATTATGTTAAAATAGATATACCTAAATACTATCATATCAAATTTCATGAACAAATTCCACTATTTAACCCCTCAAAGCCCAGTGTGGCTCATTTATATATTTTATGATGGTCGTGGGGCCAACCTGTGTACGCCATGTGGCGAGGAGTGGCCTGGTTGGCCAGTGAGCAATTGTCTGGGCAGTCGGTGTGGCCGGGGGCTACTATTGCCCTGGATGGCCTAATTGCTATTATTGGCCTTAATAACTTGTGTAGGCATGTTTATGGAGAGTTGGTACTGTCGTGAGGCAATGAGGGCAGGGCGCTACTAGATACAGCAGTATGGCTGTGTGGGCCTGGCAGGCTTCTAGCCAAGAATACCAGGATGGACCTCACGCACTGAAGAGTAAAAGGGTAGTGTTCTGATTTGTGTGCCTCTCAGGGAGCAGTGTGTGGATGGTTGTGGAGTAGGTAGATAATGGTAGTTCAAAAATGAAATTACGTAAAATGCAATGAGAGCATTAAGTTGAAAACTTTGATTATTATCCTTCATTATATTAATGAAAATTATTTATGTATATATATATATATGTAAATAAGATATGAGATTCATGTGATATATGT
>JAYJMB010088538.1:0-19283 GCA_036873735.1 Pouteria campechiana | reverse complement strand
TAACACAATTGCATAAGAACAACAAATATCTAAGTATAAAAACGTATCTTATGAGTGAATGAAATCCACTCATCAACTGTCCTTTCCAAAATTGCCTAAATTTGTCAATTGCTAACCTCAACTTGCCTTGATGTTTGTGGATGATAAGGAGTTGCAACTCGATGTGTAATGTTGTACTTTCTAAGTAGTACTATAAAAACTTATTGCAGAAGTGAGTTCTCCTATCACTAATGATGGCCCTTGGAGTGCCAAACCTGGAAAAGATCCTGTCTTTCAAAAATCTTAGCACCACATTACCATCATTAGTCTTAATAGCAATTGCCTCAATCCACTTAGAAATATAATCCACGGTGAGCAAAATGTATAGGTTACCATTCGATGGGAGAAACGGTCCCCTAAAATCAATCCCCCACACATCAAATAATTCAACCACTAAATTACCTGTTAGTAGCATCTTATCTAGCTTTCCAATATTTCCTATTTGCTAACACCTATCACACATCACACAGAAGGCACGAGCATCCTTAAAGATAGTTGGCCAATAGAAACCAAACTGAAAAATCTTTAAAGTAGTTTTCTTCCCTCCAAAATGCCCTCCACGGCTTAATGTATGGCAATGTCTCAGTATGCTTTACTGCTCCTCTTCTTGCATACAATGTTTGATAATTTGGTCTAGACATAGTTTGAAAAAGACTGAATCCTCCTAAAAATAATACCTTTCCATAGACAACAACTTCTTCGATCCCTAAGAATTCAACATAGGATTAAAAACTCCTTTAACTAAGTAATTTACAATATCAGCATACCAAGGTTCACTTCCCTTTATAGAAAATAATTATTTGTCAAGAAAGATCTCATTGATGGGAATGTTCTCCATGCCTCTCTCTTGCTCAAAATTAGTCCATTCCACCAACCTAGACAAGTGATCTGCTACAACATTCTCATAGGCTTTCTTGTCCCTAATTATCAAGTCGGACTCTTGCAACAATAAGATCTACCTGATCAACTTGGGTTTGGCGTCCTTCTTTGTAAGCAAGTATCTTAATGTAGCATGATCAGAATAAACAATTACCGTTGAGCTAATCAAGTAAGACCAAAATTTTTCCAAAGTAAACAAAATTGCAAGTAATTCTTTTTCAGTGGTGGAATAGTTCAATTGTGCTTCATTCAAAGTTCTACTTGCATAATAAATTACATGAGGTAATTTGTCTACTCTTTGTCCTAGAACAACACTGACAGCAAAATTCGATACATCACACATTAGTTCAAAAGGGATGGACTAGTTAGGCACTGCTAAAATTAGAGCTGACATTAATTTTTCTTTCAAGGTATTAAAAGCAACAAGGCATTCTTTATCAAAACAAAAGGTTACATCCTTAGCCAACAAGTTACTGAGTGGTCTAGAAATTTTTGAGAAATCCTTTATAAATCATCTATAAAAGCCTACATGGCCAAGAAAGCTTCTAACTCGCTTAACAGAATTTGGGGGTGGTAGCTTTGCAATCAATCCAATTTTTGCCTTGTTCACTTCAATGCCTTTACTAGAAATAATGTGGCCCAACACAATTCCTTGTTTGACTAAAAAATGACACTTCTACCAACTCAATATCAAATTCATCTCAATGCATCTTTTAAGTACCAATCTCAAGTTATTAAGGCAGTCATCAAATGAATCTCCAAAATATAAAAAAATCATCCATGAATACCTCATTGAACCTTTTAATCATGTCAGAAAAGATGGACATTATACACTTTTGAAAGGTTGTAAGGGCATTGCACAAACTAAAAGGCATCCTCTAATAAGCAAATGTTCCAGACGAGCAAGTAAAAGTAGTTTTTTCCCAGTCTCTTAGGGCAATGGGAACTTGATTGTAAACTGAAAAACCATCTAGAAAACAATAATAAGAATGACTTACTAATCTTTCAAGCATTTGATAAATGAAAGGGAGAGGAAAATGGTCCTTTCTTGTGGCTGCATTGAGCTTCCTGTAATCAATGCACATTCGCCACCCTATAGTCATTCTCATGGGCACCAATTCATCATTGTCATTTTTAACTACAGAGAGACTAGATTTCTTTGGAACAACATGTACTGGACTTATCCATTTGTTATCATAGATTGGGTAAATAATACCTGCATCCAACAATTTGATAATCTCTACTCTAATAGCCTCCTTCATGTGTGGGTTCAATCTCCTCTGCGCATCTCTGAAAGGCTTTGCATCCTCTTCCAAAAGTATTTTACTCATGCACACAACGGGGCTAATCCCCCTAATATCTGCCAAGGTCCAACCTATAGCCCCCTTATGCTCTTTTGACATAATCAATAACCTACATTCCTCATCCATAGACAAGTCAGAAGCAATTATAATTGGAAAAAGTATTATTTCACCAAGAAATACATATTTCAAATTTTTAGGCAGTTGCTTCAAATCTAATGGTGGTGGTGTAGCCATTGCATATTCCACTTCTGGGCTAGCTTATTTAAGCTCTTCTTGGGAGATTTCCTCAACTTCCACTTGCTCTGCACTGTCAAGTATTTCCTTCAACTGCGTTGCTTCTTCATCATCCACCAATCCATCCATATTGAGCACCAATTCCAATTTATCATTGGTTCCAGTTGCACAAAAGCAGATAGAACAAGTGAGTCCAAATCATCAACTTCAAAATAGCCACTAGGATTAGAAGGCAATGAAAGGGAACTACTAACAAAAAATTCCACTGTCTCATCTAAGACAATCATTGTAAACTTTCCATTTTGTACATCAATGATTGTCTTAGCTGTAGCCATGAATGAGCATCTTAGAAGAATAGTTACTTCTTTCTCTGGAATCATTTGTCTTTCCATATCAAGCATCACAAAATCAGCTGGGATAATATAATTTATCTATTTGCGCAAAATATCCTCTATAATGCCTCCAGGATATTTCACTGATCTATCTGCAAGTTGAAGTGACATGGCAGTGGGTTTCAATTTTTCCAAACCAAGCAATAAATAAATAGAATAAGGTATCAAATTTATGCTTGCTCCCAGATCTAGCATTGCTTTTACCTTATTTATTCCTCCAATGGTAATTGAGATATTGAAACCACCTAGATCCTTAAGTTTTGGGGGCAAATTTGTTTATAACACTACATTGGCTGCTTCTGAAATAATTACTTTCTCATGAGGCTCATACTTACACTTCCTTGCACTTAGTTCCTTAAAGAATTTAGCATAAGTAGACATATTTTTGATCATGTCAAGCAAAGGCAAGTTTACATTCACTTTAGAAAGAATATCGTAAATATCAAAAAATGACTTATTGAATTTTCTCTACTTCAACCTTCCTGGAAAAGGAACTGGAGGATCATAAGGTGAGGGTGCTTTGTAGTTGACTAGCTCAACTATTGGACACACTACCTTCTTGGAATGCACATCCTCTTTTGCCTTTATCTTTCCCTTGTCATTTCCTATAGATACAATTGAATCATTATTTTCTTTTCAAACTTTATTATCAATTACCTTTCAACTTCTCAATGCAGTGATCACTTTTGCTTGCTCAGGATGGCTAAGCAACTTCCCATGTGTGTGGCCTTGCACAACTTCTATAATTTGCCCCAACTGAGTCTGTATCATCTTCATGGATGCCTCTAAATTCTGGAATCTTGCTTTAATATTTTGGAACCTCATTTCTTCATTCTAGAACTGAGTATGGGTCGCCTGAATAAAACTTTGCAATGTTTCTTCAAGAGCAGGTTTCTTTGATTGAAAACACATTCCAGATTGAATCTAATTCGGATCATTATTCCATGAAAAATTTGGATGAATTCTCTAACCAAGATATGGATCATCAAGGGATGGTTCATTATAGAAATTCATTGTATTGGCTTATCCTAAAGATTTCATAAAAATCTGTTTAGAAGGACAAGCATTGTAGGAATGACCAGAAATATCACAAATAGAACATACTTTAGAGGGAATTGGTTGTTTCTAGTTTATCACCATGGAGCACAACATCTTCATTTGCTTAGCAAGCTCAGACATCTGCATAGAAAGCTCAATGTTAGAATTCAATTCATGCATTCCTCTATACTTACCTCTAACACTCATCTGTTGTGAGTTTTCACAAAGCATCTCATAAATAATTTCCATGTATTCTCCCATCTATTCTTCTTCCTTGAAATCACAACTCAACAAAAAGAAAAAAAATCAAACGGCTAAAAATCCTAAACACATATATAACCCTGAAATAGAAAAATTGTAACTGAACCTAATTAAATGAATTTGGAACCATTCCCCAGCAATGTCACCAAAAACTTGATGGTTAAAATTATAATACCTCACAAGTGCACGAGTGTATAGCAGTACAGTATGCGTAAGTAAGGGTTGATCCCATAAAGAATGATAAACTAGTTAAATTAAATTAATTTATGACCTAAAACTAACTTTGAAAAGATGGATTGTTGGTTTGAACTAATAAGAATAATAAACTAAAAAGATAATCAAAAATCTAGGGCTATAGAATGATATAGGATATATTGCAAGTGGTGAAGGTTTAGGGTTCAGATTTCACCACTTAATGACTCCCCTTGCTATTTAGACATTGGATTCAATTCTTGCTTGGGTTTGTTCTTTCTATGATATGACTATTACCGTTTGGTGTGCGAGTTTAAATCAAGCGCTTTCACTCATTTTAATTACCTATGGTATTTAGCATAATTGAGGTGAAAACCCATTATGATCAAGAACTACGAACTGAGTAGAATGGTTATGCATTAGGTGTGCACCTTAACCATGCATAAACAATCAATAAGATTTATGAAACTGGTGATTAAGCAATCACACAAATCAAAAGATTGAAATAAAATCCATGAATAAAAACACAAACTTGCATTAAATAATCAATAATCCAAATAACAAGGTTCATCAAAAAGGGCTACATCTTCACCCTAGAAAGAAGGAATTAGTTCATGAAGAAAATAAAACATACTCCCTTCATGAAGAACATCATACTACAATTAGCCTTCTTGAATCGCCTTCGCTCTCCTGAATCTTATTCTTTGCTCCTAAAAATCTACTTAGAGTAGCCCTCTAGAAAACCCTTGACTCTTTGTGAAAACTCTCTAAAAGACTAATAAAAATAGACTTAAAAATGTAGCATTTCACATAATAAAAAAATTAAAAAAATTATTAAATTTGTGGTTTGATCAGCCACTGGCGCTAACAACGCCACCACGTTGATTACTTTCGCTCCTTTGATCCTTCAGCTCTGCTCCCTTGCTGCTGTGTTTGCCTTCTTTTATTGCTTTGCTACTCCATATTTGCTTGCTTTTTCTCCTTTTCTCCACTCTTCCACTAACCTAAATATACAACAAAAAGATGTGAAATTAACATAAAACTAATCAAAGATTACATGAAATTAAGCTTGAGAATACAAAATATAAGTGAATGAAATTCACTCATCAAATACTTAGTAAGTGTGAAAGGAGAACTTACTATCCCTAAAATGCAGTGAAGATGAGACACCACGAGTATTCATTCAAAGTCTCATAACATTCATAAATAGGATTGTAGGGAGGGACTGGATCATGCCAAATTTGTAAGAAAGTTGAGTTCGTTTGTTTGTGGCGGTTGGAATGTGGTTAA
The DNA here is from genome assembly GCA_036873735.1 of Pouteria campechiana. Taxonomy (NCBI): domain Eukaryota; kingdom Viridiplantae; phylum Streptophyta; class Magnoliopsida; order Ericales; family Sapotaceae; genus Pouteria; species Pouteria campechiana. The sequence goes on along the minus strand of JAYJMB010088538.1, from coordinate 13,654 downwards.
GGCCACTTGGTTGATGACCTCCGGAGCATAGTATTGGATTATGGTAGGCAAATTAATGAAAGGATATAGATGGGGTGAAATAGAAATGAATATAATTCCAACATGAGAAAAATGGATTGGATATGATGGATATTTTAGGGGACTTCTAAGAGGAATTTTTGTTATTACTAGTAGAGAGTAATAGTTCGTAACAATGTTTCCAATGGAATAAAGAATATTATCATTTATTTACAAATTTTGTATGTGATTACTATTTTATTTCATACTTGCTTACTTAGTGCTCGGACTCACCTTATTTTAATATATTTTAGCTGATAGGCCAGAAGATGGAGTCTAATGAGGAGTTAGAGCTCAAGAAAGGGATAATTTATGAAGTTTGGAACTTTATACCTTTTATTTTATGTTGATGCCTCATTTTGGAATGTATTAAAAATGTCAATTTGTATGTCAAATATGTAAGGTTAAAAAAGTAGAAGTCATAGTAATATACATGTCATTACTGTAATATTTATAAATAGGCTTTAACACTCTACTTTTACAGTGCGATTATGGTTCTGGGCATCTGTGGTGGTTGGGAATGTCTTATACATGTTTATTATAGGTTCATGAAGGTAAGTTCAGTGGTGAGACTATGTCCATCAGTCCTCCTGTTACTGCCTTTGTAATGTCTGAAAAAGGTAGGGCATTACAGATGCACATACCCATGTACTATCATATGATAGATGTCAGAGAATGGGAAATATCTCTATGAGAAATGAGATGCCTTTAAACAACATTCTTATTTGTGAATTATTTGATGTTTAGGGTATTGATTTCATGGGACCGTTTCCCTCTTCCTATGGCTATAAGTACATTCTAGTAGCTATAGAGTATGTGTCTAAATGGGCGGAAGCTATAGCAATGCCAACAAATGATGCTCGGGTAGTGATCAAATTTTTAAAGAAAAACATTTTCACTCCTAGAGCAATCATCAGTGATGGGGGAACACATTTTTGTAATAAGTAGTTTGATGCACTTCTCCATAAATATGGAGTTACACATAAGTTTGCAATGCCTTATAATCCTCAGACTAGTGGACAAGTAGAAGTTTCAAATAGGGATATCAAAAGAATTTTAGAGAAAACTGTAAATGCCTCTAGGAAAGATTGGTCAATAAAACTTAATGATGCACTTTGGGCCATAGGACTGCATTCAAAACACCCATTGGGAGGTCTCCATTTAGGCTAGTGTTTGAAAAGGCTTTACATTTACCTGTGGAATTAGAATATAGAGCATATTGGGCACTAAAATTTTTGAATGTTGATAGGCAACTTGTTAGAAAGGAAAGATTGCTACAATTGAATGAGCTAGATGAACTTTGCAATGAGATTTATGAGAATGCCAAGATATACAAAGAGCATACAAAGAGATGGCATGACAAACATCTAAGAAGAGAGTTTGAAATTGGTCAAAAAGTGTTACTTTATAATTCTTGCCTTAAACTGTTTCTCAGTAAGTTACAGTCCATATGGTTAGGTCCTTTTACTTTCACTAGGATATTGCCATATGGGACAATTGAAGTTGTTCATGACAACAAGGGAACATTTAAAGTGAATAGTCAATGTTTGAAGCCATACTTTGAAGGAAGATTTGACAAGCAGAAGTTCATATTGAACCTGAAAGAACTAGTTTAAAGAAAGAGATAGTCAAGCTGAAGATTATAATTCAGAACTACTTCTTCATCCTTTCTCTTTTAGGATTTTTAATCTAGCTTAGTTTTGCTCTATTTTTATTTTTGTGTAGATTTTCAAAGATCAATAGGTCTTACTAAACTTTCTTTGCTTTTTTTTTCACAGAAGTAAGAAATTTGATTTCAAATTAAGCATAGTAAGTTACATGAGATTGCAAATAATGTGTCAAGTATTAAAATTATCAAAAAATTTTAAAGAATGCCAATAAATTTTAGAAGAAGAGGATTAGATTGCACTTCATTCAGGGAAGCCCTTAAACTTAAACTTCTTTCATCATTTCACATTGAGGACAATATTTGATTTAAGTTGGGGGGTATTTGGGGAGTTACATTCACATTTCGTATTTGCATTTAGTTTTAGAAAACTTTTTCAAATTTGGGTATAATTTATCTCTCTGAGCTTTACTTTTGATAACTTAGCTAAAGTAAAGCCAAGAGCAATTGTGCTAACATGCTAAAATTGAATAGGATGGATTCTCTCTTAATGATCAATAACATATGCTAAGGTTTTGATTACTATTGCACATGATTTAGAAAGAAGGATAGGTGTTATCTTGTGATTTACCGATTCTTATGATAAGTCCTTTTTCGTGACTGATGAAAATTTTATTGAGCACATTATCTTATGATCATGCAAAGTGTATGTGGATTAGTTAATGATGTTGTGAATTCAGTGACTTATTTTGGTTAACACAAGCATGCTAGAATTTGTTTGATTGTCCCTTAAGGTGAAATCTTAGATAACATGTTTACTTGGAAGTGATTTAGGCATTCTTTGATCATTTTGAGCCTTTTAAGCTAACCTAGTACATTCATGTCATTAGTGTCCCCATTGAGCCTTAATGAAAGAATGGCATATGCAAAGCATGTGAAAGATTGCCATTTGACTTTTCTTTCTTTTGCCATTCAAACCTTCTCAAACTAGAAAATCATGATTGAGCTATTAAGAGACATATTCTATATACATGGTTGCAAAAAAGTACAAGAGTGCGAAAGAACATAAGTTTAGGGTATTTGAAAGAAGAATTCCAAAAGATAAAAAATGGGGGACAAAAGGAAATAAATCAATAAAGATTCATCTGTCAATTGGGGAGATTGCATCTCCATGAAGTCAACTAAAAATAAGTTTGGGGGTGTGGTACTAATACAGCTCAGAAAATAGATAGAACCCCAAACAAAAAGTTAAGAGAGTGAATATTCATATAAAATTCAGCTATGATCTCTTACTTTATGTATCCTTATTTCCTTTCTTGTTAGCTAAACCCAAGGCCCCATTACAAGCTTAGCAAAGATCTATTGATCCAATTGAATAGAGTTATCTACATTAGTAGAGGGGGATTATGAAAAGTAAGCTTATGAGGTATTTTGTGAAGATCATGAGAATCATTTATTTGCACATTATTGACTGAAAAACATGCATGTAGCATAAGATTGTCACTGCACACACATATTTTCATTTATTGAAAGGATTGATGAAACATGTGTTGAACATACTATCTTAAAACAAGCTTGATTTTGATGATGAACATTCTTAACCAAGTCTGTTTTGATCATGAGCAAAGACATGAGTGAAGCACTAAGGTACTAACAATTCATTCTCAAGCATTTTTTAGAAATGTTTACAATCTTAACTTGAGAATAATCTTCATAATGATCAAAGGAAGAAACCAGGTAAATGCTCATGAACATTAAGTATACAAATTACACATATACTTAAAATAAGAAAATAGAAAGTTTAAAGTCTTCAAGGAAGCTTCGGAGTTAACTTCGGATTCAAAGCTCACTCCTTTGGAATCACGAAGTTACATGCTTCGGAGTCAGTCAAGGTGCTTCGAAACCACTAGAAAGCTTCATAGACAAGGGAACAGTCAGTTAGAATCACGAAATCACAAGCTTCAAATTTAGCAATGAAGTCTCGGAGCCACAGAAGCATTTTGGAGATAGGAAAATAATAAAAGAAGTATTGATAACACTTCAAAGTCACGAATACATAGGCTTTGGGGTTAAGTCATTTGCCTTTGAAGTCAACAAAATGCTCTTCGAAAGACACAATTAGTTGGAATTAGAAGATAAATACTTCGAAGCTTAGATTTAATGCTTCAGAGTCATCGACATACTTACTTTAGAGACAAACCACACTTTCGGAGTTAAGTCAAGCTCGTCAAATGAAGCCAAAATAGCTTCGGAGTTGACAAGGTATTTCGGAGACAAAAAAATATTTCAAGAGTCACCAAAAAGCTTACTTCGGAAACAGAAAAAGGCTTTGGAGTCACAAACTCACGAAGTCAACTACTTCAGAGTCGGCCTCCACAATCTCGAAGTAGGCTATTCTAGTAACGCCATTTTGAAGCCTCCGAAGACCACCTTTGGTGCATCCAAAGAAACGATAATGTACTAAGCTAAGCGGAAACTTCTTAAGTAATTTACAACCTCAGAGGGTCTAATGTTAGTTCATGGCCTCCGAAATAGCACTAAGCGTACAACGGTCTTAAATTTGACCGTTTCTCAGCATTAAATATTTTCACCTACCACAGCAAAGAAAGTCAGAGGCCCCAAGGAAAAGTCAGAAATCTCAAATATAAAAGGACCTAAGCGAGATCAAAGAAAATAACAGTTTTACATTGAAAATCAAAAAGAACATATACAAAATAACTTTAGGCTTTTCTTTTGTGTTTTTCAGCTCCACTACAATTCATTCAGAGAAGCATTCAAAGTCATTCATTCATCCACTCAACAAAAATTGGAGATTTGAATCCTATTGCATTTAATGTTATATTATTTGTGTTTATTGCTTTCAAACTTTGTACAAAATCAATCTGTTAGAGGCATCAATATTTTTACACTTTCTTTTCTGCATATCTCTGCAAGTTTATTGATTTGCATTTGTGTGTGAAGCAAGTAGGACACTTGTTGAGTACTTGTATAAGTTTGTTGGTAAGCTTGAAAACCCAACTTGTGTAAGTTCATTGGTGAGCTTGGAAAACCAACAAGTGTTAGTGGAACTTACGTTTAGTAGAAAAGGCTAACTCAAAAAAGTGGAGTAGGAACCCAAGTGAAGGGCTGAACGACTATAAAAATACCTATCTAAGTGTATTATTTTATTAATCTCTTATTTAGTTTTGCACTTGAATCTTTATTTGGCCAAAAATTTTAAAAACTCAACTCGCCACCCCCCTCTAAAGTCACAATATGAACAGGACCAACAATTGGTATCAGAGCAGGCTTCACCAGTTATACATTACTATTCTAATCATATAACTTGTGAAGAGATCTCTATAGCTAGCTATTTCCACAACACTTCTGCTAAAGGTCAATAAAATTCCAGATGTCCACAATTTGATGGTAAAAATTATAGATACTAGAAGATGAGAATGAAAAATTTCCTGATTGCCTCAGATTATCGGCTATGGAAAACCATCAAGGATGGTTTGATTATCCTAAATACTAAAGATAAATACACTACTGAGGACATTCTAGCAATTGAGAAAGATGCTAAGGCAAAGAACTATCTTTATTGCGCCCTTACATCTGTTGTGTTTGACAAGATATCCTCTTGTGATACTACAAAGGAAATCTAGGACAAACTAGAGGTTACACATGAAGGAATAAAGCAAGTAAGAGGAACTAAAATAAATCGTCTTATGCAGGAATATGAAGCATTCAACATGAAAGAGACAAATTCTATCTCAGACATGTTTGGAAGATTTCAAAAGATAACAAATGGGCTGAAAAATCTAGGAGAAAAATATGTAGAGCCCAAAATGGTAAAGAAAATTCTGAGATCTTTATCAAAGCAATGGATGACTAAAGTAACAACAATCTAGGAAGCAAGAAATCTAGACATAATGAGTCTAGAAGAGCTTATGGGGTCTCTTATGACTCATGAAGTATTAATGAAGCAGAAAATACAGAAGAACCAAAGGGCAAGAAAGCAATTACTCTTAAAGCTGAATCAGAAAATGAAGAATCCCAAATTGATGCATCCACAAGTGGAGATGAAGATGAAGATATGGCAATGATTACAAGAAAAATTCAGGTCCATGCTGAGAAAGAAAATGTTTGGAAATAATTCAAGGAACAACTTTGGAAGAAATGATAGAAAGAGAGAGCCACCCACCTATTACAATTGTAGGAAACCTGAACATATAAAGTTTGACTATCCAAAACCAAACAAGAGACAAAAAAGGAGCAAAAACAAGAAAAGGAACATACTTTTAGATGAAATACAATTCATATTTTGACAAAAGGAACAACAACAACAACAACAATAGAACTAGCAGAAAGTTTTAGAAGAAGAAGAAAGCTTTAGTAGCATGGGAAATGCTAGAGAACATTATAAATGAAAGTGAAAGTGAGGAAGAAGAAGAACATGAAGCTCTAATTAGTCAACTCTCTCCAAACAAAAGCACTCATGATAAAATTCATACTGGAATCAGCTTCATGGCAATCCATGAAGAGTAGGTAAATTCTAATTCTAAAACTTCCAGTCATGAAGAAATGTTAGAAGAATTATATTCAGATTTCATTACTGTGAAAGAGAAATATAGAGAAACAAAAAGGGAGCTCAAAAAGATTGTTAATGAATGCTCCAAAATAAAGGAAGAAAATTTCAAGCTCAAGAGTGATAAGAATACCAATAGCAAACTTGAGCAAGTAGTAGCTGAGAATAATGCTCTAAAAAATGCATTGACTTCCACTGTATTAAAAATGAAACCAAAGAAAAGAAGTGGACAGCAATAGAATAAAAAATTCAAACCTAAATAAACTACAATTTAGGTACTAAAAATCATTGCAAATGTATTAAACGCAACCCAAAATACTTTAGTTAAGACTGTCTTACCCAAGAAATAATGGATACTAACATTACCAGCAACTAACCCACTTGGACCCATTTCCAAATGGGTACCAAAGGTTAAGACTTAACTTTAACTATGCAGGTGTGCTTGGGGGCCACAAAGAGCGGTAGATGGTATATCGATAGTGGTTGCTCAAGGCACATGACAGGGAATAAGGAGCTATTCATAGAGTTGAAAATGAAATTTGGTGGAACAGTAACCTTTGGTGACAATCGTAAAGGTAGAGCAGTTGGGATCAGTAAAGTTGGCCAACCTTGATCTACTTTAATTTTAGATGTACTTCTAGTAGAAGGATTGAAACATAATCTTCTTAGCGTAAGTTAGTTTTGTGACAAACGATATAAAGTTGTGTTTGAATCTCAATCTTGTTCAGTATTAGATAAGTCTCAATTAGTTATAGTATATTGTAAAAGATATGGAAATATATATTTTGTTGATCTTTCAGATATTCGAGCTAAGTGACTTGTTGTGAATGACAATGAACCCACGTTATGGCACAGAAGGCTAGGACATGCCAACAAAAATCTAATTGAAAGATTATATAATAAGGATCTAGTTGTTGGCCTACCAAAACTCAAATTGGACAATAAATTATATGATGCTTGCATGAAAAGTAAGCAAGTAAAAGAATCTTTCAAATCAAATAAAGAAGTATACATAACAATACCCCTTCAATTGCGACATATGGATTTATTTGGACCAGTAAAGGCAAGAAGCCTTGGAGGAAAACATTACACATATGTCATTTTAGATGACTATAGTAAATTTACCTTAGTAATGTTTCGAGCATCCAAAGATGAAGCTTTTTCATTCTTTGAAGTATTTTCCAAATGTGTACAGAATAAACAAAGCTCTCATATTATTGCCATAAGAAGTGATCATGGCAGAGAGTTTGAAAATTATAAATTCGTTGATTTTTGTGAAAGTAACGGAATTCTTTAAACATTCTCTGCACCAAGAATACTCCAACAAAATGGGGCAATTAAAAAGAAAAATAGATCCTTGCAAAAGATGGCAAGGATAATGTTGAGTGAATACAGTCTCCCACAATATTTATGGGCTGAAGTAATGAACATCGCATGCTATATCATTAACAGAATCTTTGCTAGATTCATACTCAACAAAACTCCATTTGACTTATACCATGTCAAGAAACCAAATATTTTATATTTTTATATCTTTGGTTGTAAGTGCTTTATTCTTAACAATAACAAAGAAAACCTTGAAAATTTTGATAATAGATCTGATCAAGGCATATTTTTGGATTATTATATTGTTAGTAAAGCATTTAGAGTACAACCTGAGACTTAAGATTATAGAAGAATCTATCCATATTAAATTTGATGAACATACTAACTCTATAAAAGAAAATAGTGATTTTGATGATGAGACAGAAGATCTTCAAACAAGTGTGGAGATGCTGAAACTACAAGATAATCAAGTAGAAGCTCCACTATCTAAAACAACAATGGATGAAGCTGAACCATCTACAACAAAGGTAAATGAGGAAGGTAACTCATCTCTTCCCAAAGATTGGAAGTTTATGCATGCTCATTCTGAAAACCAGATAATTGGCGATATGTTTGATAAAGTGAGAACTAGATCATCCTATTATCAAATATGTAGGAATTTTGCCTTCATTTCTCAATTAGAACCAACTTGTATAGACTAAGCATTAGAAGATGAAAACTTGATTTTTGCTATACAAGAAGAACTAGATCAATTTAAAAGAAATGATGTGTAAACTATTATTGCAAGACCAAACTATCAATCTATTATTGGAACAAAATGGGTCTTTAGGAACAAACTAGATGAATCAGGAATTATGGTGAGAAATAAGGCAAGATTAGTTATAAAGGGGTATAGTTAAGAAGAAGGTATTGACTTTGAAAACTCATACGTCCTTGTTGCAAGGATTGCAACCATTATAATGCTTCTTGCATTTGCATCATATATGGATTTTAAGCTATATCAAATGGATGTAAAAAGTGCATTCTTGAATGGTTATATTAATGAAGAGATATATGTGGAACAACCCCCTGGGTTTGAAGATCCTCATTGTACAAATCATGTGTTCATACTCAAGAAAGCTCTCTATGGTTTGAAACAAGCTCCTAGAGCTTAGTATGAGAGACTAAGTAAATTTCTGATTGAAAAAGATTTTCAAGGGGTAAAGTCGATACCACTCCTTTCATTAAGCATGCAAAGAAAGACATTCTTATAGTTCAAATTTATGTTGACGACATAATAGTTGGTGCAATTAATGAAAAGCTCTGTCGAGAATTTTCTAAGACTATACAGGGAGAATTTGAAATAAGCTTGATGTGTGAACTCAATTTCGTCTTGAGATTACAAATCAAACAAGAGAAAGAAGGAATCTTTATTCACCAAGTCAAGTATACAAAAGAACTCCTAAAGAAATTCAATATAGAAGATGGTAAAAGATATGGAATACCAATGAGCACTTCAATAAAGTTGGACAAAGACAAAAGATGTAAATCAGTATGTGACAAACTCTATAGAAGCAGGATAGGATCATTACTATATTTAACTACAAGTAGACTAGATATAATGTTTAGTGTCTACATGTCTGCTACATTTTAGTCAGATCCCCAAGAGTCACATATAATTACTATAAAAAGAATCTTTACATATCTTTTAGACATACCAAACCTTGGTTTGTGGTATACAAAAGGTTCTGATTTCAATTTAGTAGGGTACTTAGATGCAGATTTTGCTGAATATAAAGTAGATAGGAAGAGCACCTCAAGAACATGTCGGTTTCTAGGAAGCATGATCATATCATGGTCTTCCAAGAATCAGACATTTATAACATTATCAACTGCTAAAGCAGAATATATAGCAGATGGTAGTTGTTATACTCAAATCCTTTGAATTAAGCAACAATTAAAAGATTTTGGTCTCAACTTTGTTGATATTCCTATAAGATGTGACAACACTAGTCCATAAGTCTGACCAAAAATCCAGTCTTACATTCCTAAACAAAACATATAGAGATTGGGCATCACTTTATCAGATATCATGTTGAAAATTATAATATATGTTTAGAATTTGTATCCATTGAAAATCAATTGGCAGATATCTTTACTAAACCTCTTCCAAAAGATAGATTTAGTAAATTAAGAAGAGAATTATGTGTTTTAGATCCAAATGCTTAAGCTAAAAATTAGTAAAAACATTTACAAAATATTTAAATGAGTCTCATTGCTGAAAACTCTAGCAAAAAATGCTTTGAGAGAACAAATTAAAAAAAAATAGCGGTATTTCAGAGCCTCCGAAACAAGATTTTGAACCCTCCGAAGAAGGTCTAAAAAGCCTCCAAAAGAAGTCTATTCCTCCAAAACTCTATGTCGAAGCCTCTAATACATCATGTTGTCTCAGAGTAAAGCTTTGGAGTCACTGAACCATCACGAATGCTGACTCCAAAGATCGCATATCCTACTTTTGGAGCCTTCGATAACATATTTTAGAGAAATTAAAAATCGAAAATTCTATTTAACAGTTCAAAAACTTCTAAAAAGCTAAAACCCTCTTTTCCAGAGCATCCGAAAGCATCCCTTTAGAGAAATTCCTCAACTTCCTACCTGATTCAAACTCCTAAGATCAAGTGAGTGTTCCATCATATCTTCTCCATCAATCTCTGAATTCCCAAATCTTTCCACTATAATGGCAAGAACAAAATCAACTGATTCAAGCATCAGAAGGAAGGAAAAGGATGAAGCCTCAGGAATCTCTAAAAAAGTGAGATGAGAAGACAACACATTTGAGGTAATTTTTCTTAATAGAGAAAAGGCCTACTCTAGATATCCTGAAAGGTATAAGAATAAGAAAATCATCAAGGGTAAGACATTTGATTTTGAAGTATTTGGAGAAAGAGGAATGAACCTGGAAGTATGCAAATGGTTTCATTTCCAAGGTTGGACTGATTTTCTGAGCTATAAGGAGCCATGTTATCTTAGAATGGTGAAGGCTTTAATCAGCAATTTGAACTCAAATATATAGAAATCATGGATTGGAGAGATTGAGATACACCTTTCCCCTAGTAATTTAAGAAGAGTCCTCAACCTCCCTGGAATAGAAGAAGAACATGTTGAGTGATCATCAAGTAGAGTAACATTATTCTCAGAACTAGCAGAAGTTTAAATAGATGCAAAAGAAAATTACTTACATGCCAGTCATTTGAGCCTAGATTACAAATTGGCATACACAATGGTGATAAATAATGTGTATCCAAGGATAGGAGTTACACACTCAATTTTAGCAAAGGATGCAAAAGTATTATAGGCTTTGAAAAATAAAAAGAAGATAAACCTTGCATAAATCATAGTGGATCATCTATTTCTAATGAAATCTAAAACAAGATTTTCACTTCTATATGGGGTGATCTTCACAAGATTTCTTAGAGATGCAAGAGTAGATTTGACAAGAGAGAAGAAAGAAGAGTCTAAAGACTCAAACATAGTTGATGAAAGAACATTAAAAATAATGGGTTTCAAGAAGACATCATAAGGCTAGATCAGTAAAAAACCAAGAAAAATAGATCAATTAAAAAGATCCAGATCAGAAGATTAAGAATTAGAAAGTCCAACAAGACAAGAGACCCTAGGAGTAAGAGAAGAAGTCTCTAGAGAAGATCAAGGAAATGTCAAAGTACAAGGGTCAGAAGAAGCATTAAAAGAAGAAAATGAGACAATAGCAACAACCAACACTTCATTCACACCCATCCAATCTCCTTCACCCATTAGACCCACTCATGCTTATCAACCATCCATCTCATCAATTTCCTCTTCACAACCAATCCTACAGTACCTAGAAGATAGACTAGCAAGATTGAACATTATCTGTCTACTCTAGCTCTTCAAAAGAATAGAATGGATCATAATCTTTCCACTGCCATGTCATCTATGATCATAAGAGCTAATAAGATTGACTAAAGACTTGATTCTCTACAATTACTAGCGGAATCATTCAGAGGTCAAGCCTCTTATCCTCACTTCTCACTACCTTATCCTCATTTCTCTCCACCTCCAACTCATATTTCATCACCACCACATCACTCCTTACCAGTCAAAACCAACTCCTTAATAATAGTGATGTCTTCTCCCTCACCTTCACCTCATCCATCATCATCTTCTGTTATTCCAGAGGTTGCTTAATCTATGAGTCAGCCTCCTCCAACATAGCCTTAATCATTAGCTCTACCATTCCTAGAGGATTATCTTTCCAATCCTCATCGAACCATTATTAGATATGGTCATTGCACCTAAATGGTACTTTCTTTCCCCAGGACAATTTGATGAACTAGGATTCACTGAAATAGATCTTTATCTGTCAAGAGAACTCTTTCCTGAACAAATTGATCAAGTTCCACCAAAATGGGAGTCACTTTTAATTCGTCCAGCATGGAGAAAAACTCTTAACTCCTACAAAATCTCCTCCAAAACAAACTATTGATAATCCTAACATTCTCATTCGAATTGTCAATCCAATCAGGATGACTTTTTCTGAGTTTACAATTAAAACCAAAATCAATTTTGAAGTTGCTAGAATGTTTCTCTCTCAAAACATCATTATACCCCGTTAAGAATTTTCATTTTTAGAACTTGGGGATCCCAAATTCTACACAAGATTTAACTTCTACCAAATTCTCCTTTGACTCCCAAAGGTCACACAATTCACATTCCTGATAGAGAGTCAACTCTTCAAGAGTACTCTAAAAAACTTCTTCAGATGCTTCCAGCATCAAAACCTATCAGAAAAGTGTTTCCATCTTCCTCAGGTCCTAATAAATTATTTATTCTTACTAAGGAAGAATACTCTTTCTACAACAATGCCAACCTAGAGGCCATTGTTGATAATCTCCCTCTTCCATACCCTCAACTTTCAAATCCCTCTATTCAAGATAGAATAAGATAGATACAACCTCCACCAGTTACTTTTCAAAAACCAAATTCCTCACCCCCACCTTCTACCAAACCTAAGCCAAACTCACAACCCAAACCATCCCCTTCAACACAGCCTTCATCCTCCAAACCTACGACGAAGCCAAGAATACCACCTCCTAAAGAACACGAAAAGGCTTCTCTTGAAAGAATCACCATGTACTATCAGAAGTATACAACTAGGATGAATGCAAACATAAAAAATCTCTTGAAAGGGCTTCCTACAGTCTTTCCTGAACTGTTGGATCCAAAATTTTGAGGGAGAATTGATTTTATCTATGTATCAAGCTGTGGAACTACAGCTTATACACATGAACCTCTTGTAGCAGCTCCCAATGATCCATTTTTCATCCCATCTCCTCCACCAAAATGGCCTTGAACATCCAAGCCCTCTCCTACACCATCATCTTCTCAACCCAAGGCATATCTTCCACCTCTCAAAAATATCTTTCTCAAGAACTACAGAGAAAACCCAAACCACCCAAGTGACACTGTTGCCTTTTTATACTTTCTCTCTGATGTAATTTTTGATTGTACATTTTTGAAATTTCTTTGATGTATATACATTATATCTGAAATTTTTTATCAATGACAAGTTCAATACATATGCATTTTTTTATGATTGCTCATGAATATTACTTATTTTCACCTTTTTAATTATGACAAAAAGGGAGAGAAAATGTGGATATGTAAACAAGAAAAATATATGTATAAACTGAAATGAATGAAAATTTTTGCTAATATGAATGAAACTTTCTATTGTATGAAATATAGTTAAAATAATGTGCATCAATTTAGTGGGAGCTGCAATGAATTAGTCAATAGAAATTTTATTGAAATACCTACAAAATAAGTTACTTTAAATTTTCTATTAGCCAAGTTTTGAAAGGTATATCACTCACTATTTTGTCATCATCAAAAAGGGGGAGAATGTTGAATATACTATCTCAAAACAAGGTTGATTTTGATGATGAACATTCTTAACCAAGTATGTTTTGAAGATGAGCAAAGACATGAGTGAAGTACTTAGGTGTAACGCCCCGCCCTCCTGGGGTCGTTACTCCACTTTACACCATAAATCCACATAATAATACCATGATTTTTCC